>OZ020616.1:32893432-33184564 GCA_963971575.1 Liopterus haemorrhoidalis
TCGAGTTTCTCGCTTCTTTGATTCCAGCGCCACCACTTCCCATCTACTTCTAACTTTTTGTAGCCAATTTTTATTTCTTCGCATTTTTGTTCATTTGCTACTTCCGCAATCCTTTTCGCAATCTTTTTTCTGGTTTCTATTTCGTGTTCCGTCAGATCATTGTCGATAAATACTCTTTCCGTGTTTCTATTGTTTTTTAATTGCTTCTTCTTTTACATTATAATTTGTTTTTCTTCCCATGAGTCGAGTTTTGCTAATATCAATTTTTTTTCTTTTCCAACTATCCGGATCTCTTTCGGCTTGACATTTATTTTTAGCTCTTCCGTTATCTCTGTTCCTTTGTTTTCTTCTATTTTTAATCCTTTAATTATTATGTTATTTCGTTTTTCTCGCCTTTCGCTTTGCTGTAGTTTTCTTTCTAAGATTTCTACTTTCGTGTATAGGGTTTCTATTTGTTCTTGCCATAGTTCCGTTTTTTCGATTAGCTTTTCTTTTATTTACGATACTTCTGCTTTCAGTGCCGCGTTTTCCGTTAGTAAATTATTTCTTTCATTTGTTCTCTCATCATTTCTTTTAACTCCTCCATATCTTCACTTTCTTGCCGTCTTGTGTTTTTCTTCTTTATTTTGTCCTGGCGATCTCTCTGCCTTTTAGCTTCTGGTAAATGGGTTTTCTTCAAACGATGTGTCCTGTGTCTTCCTCTTATAATACGTCGTTATACTTGGTCGACGTTCCCGTTCGCTTGTTTTTGCTCTCTGTGCGCCTGACATGTGTCTCAGGTTTCCCGTGTTGCCGTTACGTTATGTTGGTTGCCGTCTCTCAGGGACACAGTTTCAGGCTCGCACCGCGCAGTCACTTTGCCTATTTTACCGACTTTTGACAGCAGCAATCAGCTGTTGGTTTGACACTATTTTAACTGTTCTTATAATATTTCTTAAATGATCTGATGCTGTACCTCTATTTCTGTAGGTTCCTATTAGATTTTATCATCTATTCCTTCACAAAAAAAAATAGGTTTTGATGGGCATATACTAAACAGTGATAAAAAGATAAAAAGTGATGGTTGTGTCATGATTCTAAATTCTTTAAAGAGTAAGCTACAATCGGCTCTATAAGATGCACTCCCCATCACTCTTATTGCACGCCTCTGTAGTCTAAAAACTCTTTCAGCAGAGGCAGAGTGTCCCCATGCTAAAAGAGCGTATGCTATGTGCGACTGAAATAACGCAAAATACGTAATTAATAAAACATCTCTTGTAACTGATTTTTGTAGGTTTCTTAGAAGATAGATAGTTTTGCACAATTTCCCACATAATATGGGCAACGTGATGGTCCCATATTAAATGAGGATCAATATGGACTCCTAAAAATTTAATGAAATGCGGGTTATTATAGCTATAATTTTTTGTTGTTATGAGTCAATTTTGTGTTTTCTCCTCATTTAATGATAATTTATTTGATAGAACCAGTCTTTTGCTTTAGATAAAATATCACTAAAAACATGTTGCATGTGTTCCAGAGACAATGACCTTGTTATAAGGGTCGTATCATCAGCATATAAAATAGATTTCGTCGCAATGGCAGAAGAGAAGTCATTGAAATAAATTAAAAATAGTAGTTGAACTAAAATTGAACCCTGCGGTACTCCATAAATAATATTGAGCGAATCTGACTTGGAATTATTTATACATACAAATTGTTTTCTGTTTGTTAGATACGATTCTATAAGTGCACAGCTACTGTGATTGAAACCGTTCATAGCGAGTTTAGCAAGTAATATATCATGCGATACACAGTCAAAAGCCTTGCTTAAATCCAAGAAAGTATATAAGCAAAACCCTTTAGCTTCAAAACATCTGGATATTTCGAGAATAAATTCCAAAATAGCTTGTGTGGTGGACCTATTTTTCCTAAAACCAAACTGTGACTCAATAAAGAGATTATTGGATTCGAAATAAGACGTTGTCTGATTAAAAAGAATTTTTTCAAACACTTTAGAGAAGACAGGGAGCAATGATATAGGACGGTAATTATTCGGATCATTCAATTCGCCTTATTTATGTAACGGAATAACTGATGCCAGTTTTAGAAAGTCAGGGAAAGAATTAGATAGTATACATGTATTTATTACTCTTGTTAAGGGATATATTATAATATTTTTAACCTGTTTCACAACATTCATACTTAAACCGTATGCATCTTTCATGGAGTTAATTATATCTCTTACAGTATTGAAAGAAACAGTTTCGAATGTGAAAGGATTATTTGAAAGAATGATATTAGGTTGAAAAAAGATAAAGGAGAAATGTCAGTAGTGGGTAAAGAGTTAATTTTGTTTGCAGTAAGTGTTGAAACGCAATTGGTCCGTGTATTTTTTAACCGGTTACTATTTATAATTTGCCAAGTTGCTTTCGGAATATTGTTTGAATTTTTGATAAAATTAGAATTAGCCGTAAGTTTAAGAGCATTAGCTGAAAATTTTGATAATAATTTCCCTGAGGATCCCCGTAAAGGTAATCTCTGGATTAAAAATCCATTCTTAAAAGATATAAAGTCATGTGCAGTTGATGCTCGTTAAAAAGAAAAGCTTATCGAGTTGTCTTTCTGATGTCACTCTGGTTTCCAGACATTAAACGCAATCATTGTCTCTATTTTAGAAATCGCAAGAAAAAGAATATCCATCTTTGAGATATAAAGCTATCAAATTATTGGTCATTTTTCCGACTTCCTATTTGCGTGAAAAGACTTTTTCAGCCATGTCAATAAGAAAAACCAAACAGAAAAATCGAATGGATGTTAATGCAGCGCTTCGTCTCCCAGAAACAACTCTGCTGCCACGTATATCAAATTTTCTAATAAAGAAGCAGCAGCAGCTACCGCACAAAAAAAAATGTAGTTGCATAACTGTATAACATATACCTATATAATAATAAAATACTATCTATATTGGTTTTTATTTGTCTTGGCTTTCAGCCGGTCCGCGTAATATTTATCCTATTTTCAGCGGTCCGCAGGTGCAAAAAGGTTGAAGAACACTGATCTATACCATTCAAATCTAGCATGTTGCTTGATGTCAACACCCCATCTCATTTGCGGCTTTTTTCTTCTCGTCACCTTCCATCCCAGTGGCGCCAGAATTAAGTTTTTGTGTTCCATCGGTTGTCTGTCTAAAGTTATGACCCGCAAACTGCCATTTTAATTATGCAACCCTTTCGATGACACCCGTTACCCTTATCTTCCCTCTTATTCCTTAGTCTTTCTATCTTGTAAGGTGATATATTTCATATTTCTTTCCATTTGCCTCTGTGTAATTGCTAGTTTATCAACAATTTTCCTTGCTGAATGTTATGAATGCCGTTTGTTATGACCAATAAAACACATTTGTCATAGACTTTAGTTTTTAGGTGTTGAAGTATTTTCTTACTTTTCAGTATGAAAGACAATTCACTAAATGCCACCCAGCCAAGTTTTATTCTGTGATATATTTCCGCTTCTTTATTTTTTTATCCAGATCTTATAGTTTGTCTTAAGTAGACATATTGCTCCACTTGTTTCAGTGCTTTCCCATCTAAATTTATGTTTGTTATTTTCTCTTGATTTTTCATTACCTGTGTTTTGCATCTATTGATATTTAGGCCTACTTGCTGTGATTCTTTCCCTAAATCGGTGATCTTTATCAGGGCCGACCCTAGCAATTGCAAGGCCTGGGATAGAACTGGAGTTGCGGGGCCCCATCTATATATACATATATATTGAATAACGATATTTTCTTTAATATATCTGTCTTTTTCAGAACAAATCTTATTATCAGAGACGTTTCGTTTATATCTCATAAAATAAACCAGTGGCGAAAGGAAACCTCCGCTAGACTTGCCCTCCCATAAAAAAAATATTTAAAAAAAATGTAAATTAAAAAAAAAAAAAAATAATATTTAGATAAATCTTCAAAAATACATCAAATTATGTTCTATACAAATTTTTGTCCAAGGCTTGCTTTACTAGTTACGAATTAATTATCATGACCATGGAAACGTTACATATGAGTATGAAAAAATTGAGACTAATTTTAAATAATTTTACAAAAAATTTTCGAAATTTTTCGTTTTATCAAAAAACGTCTCAAATAAAAGTTATTAGTTATTGCATTTATAGTAACTTTTGTTCAATAAATTTTTTCGAAATATTTTTCTGTTGCTAAATATTCGCAAAAATATTAAAATCGACACAAGTAAACTCCCATTTCTAGTCAACCGATTTTCATAAAAAACAATAGGGTTCTTCCCATTTAATAGGAGAATTTTTTAGTACCAGAACGAACTCTTTAAGTTAAACCGTTTTTGAGTTATCGTGTATACACACAGACAGACACACACACACACACACACACACACACACACATACGGACGGCACTTCGAAAATAGGTTTTTTGGATTCCCTGGACCATGAAACGTGGTCATCCGTCAAAATCTCGACATCGAAAATTTTCGCGATTACAATACTTGCCCCTTATATATTAAGGTCGGGCAAGTAAAAATGTACTTACTTTTAAGCTATGCACACCATCTCCTTGATTCTCCTGAAGTCAAGTGAAAGTAAATGTTAAAATAAAAATAATTAAAATAATTATGTTTTTCATCAAAATATATTTTAGTTGAAAAAAGATACACAAAACATTTAATAAATATGTATAAAGTGCATAACTGTACTGTAACATAAATTGTAAACTATAACATAAAAAATTTACATTTTTTGCCTTCGTTTCAACAAAATCTTTAATCAAATTATCGAAATTTAATTGTTCACAAATTTCATGTTTAATTGCCAATAATGTTAAATTAGATAATCTTTTTCGAGACATGGTGGTTCGTAAATAATTTTTAATTAATTTTAATTTTGAAAAGCTTCGTTCTGCTGATCCTGTGGATATTGGAACTGTTAGTAATATTCTGAGACTAATGCTGAGATTTGGAAAAGAACCGTGCATTTCGGATAGCATATTAAGGCATTGTATTGGAGTTGCATTGTTAATAGTGCAATAAATTGCACAAAATAATTTTATTTCTTCATATACACTGTTATTACCATTTATATCATTTTTATTACCTTGTGTTTGTGTTAAAATTAGTTCTAAATTCATGCAAGATTTTTTTAGTTGCGCTGCTTCCATTGTCCGCAATGATGGAATATTATATACAAATCAAAATATACCGGTATGTTTTTCAATTTGCAGAAATCGCTCTTGTAATGAAGTTATACCTTGATCGATAATTGCCAAGAAATAATTTCAGGATCCTCTCCAAGATCCAACTCAAAGATTTTCTGTAGAAATTGATTTCAGGATCCTTTATATTTGTGTCTACTCCTTCATAATCAAATAAACGTTTACTTTTTCTTAATCTGACTTCTTTAAATTTATTAGAAATGTTAGTTTGTACACAAATTTTATTTGCTTCTGTCTTCGATTGGGAAAAACCATTTTCTCTGAATTCATTAAAAATATTCATTAAACACTTTAAAAGTGTAGCAACTAAACTTAAGTCGCGCTCAGGTTTTGCACAGTTTTACTGTTTATATTTACTGCCGATAATAATCCATACCAAATAACTATAGATAAAACAAATTCGTAATTAATTGCATGTTCAAGTAACGACTCTGTTTTATAAAACTTAATAATATTTTTAATGTATTTTATTATTTTATTAGAGTATGTTCATCTTAACTTGATCACATGGTACCATAAATTCCGTCATCAATTCTGCGCGAGAAAATAGCTGGTCATATTGACGTACATTAGAGATTTAAACAATTGTTGTGGAAACCAAACACACAAAATCAGATATTTTAAATACATTTTTACTCATTTTAGTACACGGTATATCTTGAAACGTACGAGAAATAAATAATAATAACGGAAATAAACAAACAACATCGCACAATACGCGTAGTTAAACACAAATCAAAGTAAGTGACGCCACTGAAATGTGTTAAGCTAACTGTTGGTAACGTAATGGACGAAATTTGGTTTCTGCGCAGCTGAGTCGGTAACATCGGCCTGTGATGAAGTTAACTTGAACGTACTCTATTTGACGGTCGAATCGCGGAGCCCTTACAGGCGCGGGGCCTGGGGCAGGTGCACCACATGCCCCGGCCTAGGGGCGGCCCTGATCATTATTTGAAGATCTTCTGTGCTCTCAGCGAACAACACGACATTATCGGCATATCTTAAATTATGGAGTCTCTCTCCGTTTACGTAAATTCCCTTGTCTTGCCACTTTAGTTGTTTAAATAAATATTCGAGGGCCATAATAAACAGTTTTGAGGATATAGAATCTCCTTGTCGTATGCCTCTTTGAATTGGAATAGCGTCAGTGTCATCCCGTAGCCTAAGAATCATTGTTGCTTGTTTGTAGATGTTGTGAAGAAGGGTAGTATATCGCGAATCAACTATGCTTTCTTGCAATGCTTGCATAACTGCCCATACTTCCATCGAGTCCAAGGCTTTCTCTAATTTCTTATAACTCTAAAATTATTATAAATTGCAATGGAACTTGTTATTTTTGGAATACAATCTGTATAATAAGACGTCCTTGTTGATTTTTGGCAAACTATAAGAGTGAAAAGAAAAAACTAAAAATAATTTAAAAAATTACTGTAAATATTACTACGCTACTACCTAATAATTGGTCCAATCTTCATTATTATCAATTATTGCTTGGCTTGGCATCTTTTAGGTACACTTTCTACCACCTTTTCGGCATACTTTGGCATTGATCTTTATATCTGCCGTATTTGACGAGTTAGCTGATCCAAATTTTGAATGTTTATTGTTCAAAGTTTATATTTCGTGTAAAAAGCGAGTCGTTTTTCAACATGTTTCACCGATAACAATGGTTTTGTTTGGTGCTCCTGAATTTAATTCCATTTTCAATTAAACGACTTCTCAGGGTCATAAGACTTTATTTAATGTTCTTTTTTAAAAATCACTTTTTCTTGTTTTTTAGTGGTCACTTTTTTTAATCCACGATTAAGTAAATCGTCAACATTTTTATTAATTTTATAACGTTTCACTCAATATTTCACAAAGTCTATTGACTTGTGCATATACTTTGCTGCACTTGAAAAGGACATTTTTGGCCCTTTTGGGTGGGTACATCTCAACACTCATTATTACATAACCGCACTACTGAAAGAAAAAACACTAACTAAACAATTTTTATTATCAAGCGTATTAGGTCTTGATGTTCTTATCATGTTTGAACCTGTTTATTATTTGTGCACAGCCTGATCCTGAGTTATAAGCAAGTATATCTTATTATACAGACTGTATATTAAGGTTTTATTAAATATTTTTAATGATTCGTTAATTTCTTGGAGCAATGCATATATTTTCAGTTTGGAAAATGGCTGTTTTGTAAAAACACTTTGATAAAGACATTGATGGTTTTGCAACTAAACTAAATTTAGATGTTTTTATATTTTAATATTTGGTTTAACACAAAGTCTTCTTGTTTTTATTTTGGATATTATTGTTGTTAGAGAATATTTATGTTATATACCTAAATAAAGCAATATTTTTTTATATGTTTGTGGTGTAGGATTTCACATAATAAAAACATAATATTATCTTACAATAACATTTATTTACTAAATGTACTTAGAGGTCGAGCCAATATTTTCCGACACCTTTTTAAGTTGTAATTATATACACGACCGATACATAATATTCCTTCAACAAATACTTATTTACATGTTTATTATAAATAATATAAATGTAATTGGCTTTTATTGGTCCAATAACATATTATCACACATCTTCCTCCATCAAACAATGTATAAACCCTGTTCACATTGTGCAATCATATAGATCAATGTTCCACAAAATTTTGATACCCGTAGAATCTTTCACGGTAAAATATTCCCCAACTGCAATTAAAAATTTAGAAAATGGAAAATTTGTTGTTTTTATATAAATCTTATTGATCTTTCCCGCGACATTTCTTTAGTTCACATAAGACAGCGGTCGGGGAACCGGGGTAAATTACCCCAAATGGGGTAAAAATTAAATTTTTGGGGGTAATAAGGAAATTTTTCCAATTTACTATTTTATAAACGTGTTAGTAGCGCACTAAGGAAAAGGGCGCTGATATGCTTGACTAAGAGGCGCCATTGCGAAGGTGAGGACCTTTTCTTTTCCATCATTTAGATTTTGGGGGGTGAGGACCTTTTTTTTTTCTTGTAACTTAATTTTTTTTTACAAGCCAATGGGGTAACGTCGGTGTAAAGAAATATATCCTTGGGTAATGGGTAAAAATGTTCCCCGACCCCTGACATAAGGCGTTTACGAAACTTGTAGATATATATCATTTACCAGTCGGTAGTCAGTTGGTCTAATCCAGTGGTATTCAACCTGTGTTCCGCGGAACCCGGGGGTTTCCTGGAAGGTTTTGAAGGGTTCCGCAACATTAATTAAATGGTTTTATTCTGTTTTTTTTTTTTTTTTTGTTTATGACTTTGCTTTGATACAATGATTTTGGTAAATTTTAAAAATTGAATAACTGTAAATCTAAGGGTGCTACAAATTTTTAATCACCATTTTTGTCATCAGTAGGTCATATTTATTCCAAAACAGCTCAAATTTGGTGAGTAGTGATTAATATTTACTTCTTATATCACCTACAATTTAAATATGTACTATTTTATTGGATTTTATTTTTATAATAATTGCTAATAAATGTTTATAATAAATAAATTAGTAAGATTCAAAACAGCATATCGCTAATTATTCGATTCAATTTTTATTTAAAATTTAAATTAAAAAATATTTTAGGTAGGTATAGCGTTATTTAAAAAGTAAAATAGTACCTATAGTGCCTACATTTAAAAAATATAGAAATATAGGCTGCTATAAAATATCAATTTTGATCAAGATTAAATTCAATAATAAACATCTAAATTATTATTTTAAAACGTTTGACCTTAAAAATACAGTCTATTGTGGCTCTTTGCCTTGGGGTTCCAAAGAAATAGCATTTAAACTGTAGGTTTCCGCAGATGCAAGGAGGTTGAAAACCACTAGTCTAGCGGTACATGTTGTCAAATAATTTTCAAATGATTCACGCGATCAACAGTACCTTAAAAAAAGTTACTTAATTTTTTGTAAAGTCTTAATATGGCCAAAGAAAAAAACTTTTATCATTAATTGTTATTCTTCTTTATATTGTTTGAATATTAGTTGTTTTTTTTTTATTCTAATTATTTGCCCTGTTAAATATTATTTAAACTTTTATTTATTTTTATAAGTAATATGTAATAAGAATAGAATAAAGAAAAAGAAACAGACCTAGCGTCCAATTTTATTTATATAAATAGATAATGGTCGGTAAACCTTCATTTTGAAAAACCAACTTCTTTACAATACTGTGTTCAAGGGTCCATATTTCCACGTCATAGAGAAGAATGGAAAATCTTAAGTTGATTCTTCAATACATACATTGAAGTTCTATGATACAGTTTTAATAGCAGTTAAGCTGCATTCAGAGCTCAGTAAATTAACACTCTGTGCGTTATGGATAGTTTTTAAACGAGTGCAATTGGTATGATCGGACAAGCTCGTACTATATCGCTCAACAGTAGTATAGCAACGACAAAGCACGAGCATGTCCGATCATACCAAATGACCTCGTTTAAAAATTATCTATAGCGTACAACGTGTTGATTTACAGAGGTGTGAATGCAGCTTTAGTGAAGAAGATATGTAACTTCTTGTAAGCAACTAAGTAGAGAATATCGTCTCAGTATTAACAATAAAAAAAAACAAAGTTCTAGAAATTTACTAATCTCGTGCACAAAAGCTGAACAGAAAGTAGTGGAAGATAAAGTGTTGGAAGCACCAGTAAAGTGTTGGGGCATGCCGGTACAAATTACCGGGGCCAGGGCAGATTGCTGGGTCCGGGACTGGATTCGTTTTTTATACAAATCACTATTCAATTTTATTATTTGTGATTTTGTTTCATAATTATTTAATTTCTTTGTCGGTAAAACTTAACAACAATTGAAATAATAGTATTTATAGGTCCAAGCCCCAGATATGATTTGTCTGCACACTTTATTTATGTATATAGTTGTCATCAGTTATCAGTTTATTGAACCCTTTTGTGGCATTTCTGTAGGTAACTTACGGGGTAACAACGGGCAATCGTAACTTATATAAAAAATAAAGAACATTTCTATCTAAGCGCAGTATTTTGTCTGCCATTGGGTCCGTAATTAGCGTTTTTAGGGATGCATGTATTGGTTTCCCGGAGTCCGGGCCCGGAATTATTGTTTTACCAGGGCCCTCTAATTTTACTCTAAGCCAGAAGTGCATTTGTGAAAATGAAAGCATTCCTATGTAATAAAAATCTAGATATACACCAAGTCTTAGCTTGTCTTATTATAGATGACAAAATATATATTTTTCCATATTGATAAACAGTATAGAAATATGGGTGCGTAAAAAAACTATGTATAAGAATCTGGAAGCCTTGGAAGTAGTAAAGCCTTAGGAGGCAGGAAAAAAATTATAAATATAGTTCATACTGACACTTCGGATTTTAGCAGAAATATACTAAAATTGTCACTATGTTTACTTTGTGTATAACTGAATTGTAGTAATTCATTTGAATAAAGTTTAATTATATATGATTCGCTTATTATCATCTTCACGTCAACAAAAATGTTCGGAATCGACTAAAAGTATTATATATTATAATAATTTCGAATAATACGAATTCGCTTAAACCAGTGTTTTTTAAGACGTATTATTCTCATCAGACATCGAAGTTTGCTTGTGGTTCATTTTAATTCGATTTTAATCTTTATATGATAACACTATGTGGCTCAGGCTAGAAAAGATCTTTAAAATACTTAAAATTTCGGTTGAAATATGTATTTAAAATATTTCTTTCACGTACTGTAACAACATAAATAAAAAATAAAAAAACACTTTTAAAATATAAATCTCATTTAAGGAAAAGCCCTCTTTCTTGCTTTATCCTCTTTACATAATTCATTTAATTTTTTGCTAGGAATATTTCCGTTGATTTCATTCTTTGCGAGTAGATCTGCTTCGCACATTGAACCATATTTAGGGTGTGATCCATCGCCAAGACGGACTGTTCTTGATTCGATCATATGCTCAGGTGCCTCTCTCCTGTCCCATACTAAGCCGAATTTGGCCAGTGTGTCGATAATTAGGGTTGTGTAGTTGTATTTGGCACCATATTCAGACGCACGATAATCCCAGGGGAAAGCATGATGATAATTGTGCCAACCTTCGCCCATGGACAGCAATGATACAACCCAAGCTTCAACTGGCTGGAGTGTCCTGAAAAAAGGAGATTTCTTAACCAAATAATATAAGATATAAAGTACCGAGTGTTTCTTTGAATGGTAAGAATGTAGAAAACAAGTCTCTTTTGTGTGCTATCTTCGCCATATCATATCAGATGATTTGAGTGATATGGTTGATATTGACAGAGTCGCTCTTTATGTGTAAAGGAAAATATGTTGAATCATAGGTTCTCTAGATGCAGTTTTGATGTACGCAAATATCTTTTTAACATATTTTGTGGCAGTTTTTTCACCTCTGCGCTTGCAGTACAACCAAATGTAGTTTACACAAATTTGTTATTTGCTACATCAATGCATTTAAAGTTATCAATGAATTACATAAATATTGCAGTTCAAGTGAAATGTTAGTTATGAATATGTGAATTCATATATGGCTGTACTTGGAAAATATGTATATAAAGGGTCTTTCAATAGGGACGCTAAATTTATTAGGTTATATCAGCCATATTGTTAAAGTGACATCTGTCAAATTTGTTGGCAATTGTTTAGTAGTGTACGGCCAATCACTATGGAAGGATATAGCGTTGAACAACGTGTGCTAATCATCAAATTCACTGTTCCGTTCGAGAAACGTTCCACGCAATACGTGATTTTTATCCTCGCCACAACCGTCCTGCCGTGTCGACTATTCGACGTTTGGTGGCCAAATTCGAGTCAACCGGTTCGGTAAATAATCAGCTAACACCAGTACGTCACCGAAACGCAAGATCTGCTGAAAATATCGCTGCTGTGCGTGAGAGTGTATGGGTAAAACCCAACACAGTCAATTTCTCGTCGTTCACAAGAACTTGGTCTTTCTGTGACTTCAACTTGGTAAATTTTGCGTCGGGACTTGGGTCTGCACCCGTATAAAATCCAACTAATCCAGGAACTTAAGGTTAAACGACCATAGACAACGCCGTGTATTCGTTGATTGGGCTCTAGAGCAGTTGGAAGTTGACCCAAATTTCGCCAAAAAAATCATCTTTAGCGACAAGGTCCATTTTTGGATGAATGGATATGTGAACAAGCAAAATTGTCGGATTTGGGGCGATAAGAATACACACGAGATACACCAGTACCAAATGCACTCCGATAAAGTCACTGTTTGGTGCGGATTTTAGGCTGGCGGAATCATCGGTTCGTACTTCTTCCAAAACGAAACTGGCATTGCCATAACCGTCAACGGCGAGCGCTACAGTTCGATGATAAGGAACTTTTTGTGGCCTAAACTGGATGATATGAATACCAATAACATGTGGTTTTAACAGGACGGCGCTACGTACCACACAGCACATGCCACGATAGACATTCCGCAGGAGCAATTTGAGGGCATGGTTATCTCGCGCGGCGGCGACGTGAACTGGCCACCGAGATCGTGCGATTTAACGCCTTTAGACTTCTTCCTTTGGGGCTATCTTAAATCGCAGGTCTATGCGAATAAACTATAAACAATTGACGCCCTCAAAGTCAACATAACAAACTCCATCCAGCAAATTCAGCCAGATTTATGCGACAAAGTTATTGAAAATTGGACTTCCCGAATACGTGCCACCAAGCAAAGCCGCGGCGGACATTTGAACGACGTTATATTCCACACTTAATGCCATAAAATATACTTTCAAATGAAAAAAAAAAATTGAGTGGATATCTCACACACAACTTGTTTTTTTTTACATTTTTAAATCGAGCGTCCTTATTGAAAAATCCTTAAGTTTGGTAGAAGGTAGTGCCAGAACAAATTACAGCATCTAAACCTTAAATGAAGATGATAATGACTATTTTTTTACAGATATTTCTATTCTTAATACTTACTTGTCATATGGGCGTGTGCCGTATAAATGGGCTGCGCTGTTCACCAGCCATGTGAAATGCAGTGATAAAATATATCTGAACATATATGAAATAAAGAATGCGTTGTAATATGTTTCATTCCAAAACAACACTGGTATTGCAACTGGTATTGCTATTGCGAATATTAAGTAAAGCGATTTGTAGAATCTGAAACAAAACAAAACATACATGAATAACATTTTCATATCAACAAAGCCCGGAGGTTTTCTGGAAAGAAAGTAGTGATGAAAAGTTGTGTTACAATCCAGGTGTGAAGAAAAAAAAAGGTTTTTGATGTGCTATTGAACTGGAAGAAAAAGAGGAGGCGATAGGAGGAAGCGTATAGCAGGGAGGAAGTGGAGAATTGTTATCCAGGTGGGAAGCCGAATACAGAATGTATCCTTTGATATTTAATCTAAATATAGGGAAATAAATTTTAGATCCTAGCGCCGCGCTGGTCTTTTTTGAAACATAGGTAGAGGCTACTTAATGTTATTGTTACATAGATGTGAACGTAAAATTATTGGAATAAATATATTTTACAATATTTTGTGAACTTGTTTTATTATTTTATCAACAAGTTAGTATATAAAAATGTTTATAAAGCCCTATTTTTGTATGACACTTCTCTAAAAAAAACTATATTTTGTGAATGTTGTAGGTTATGGCGATAGCATTTTCGTAGTGAATTATTTAAAATATCGGCATTTCCAGATTAGAGAGATTCTAAGTGGTGAACTTTTAATGACTTACTTCAAAGTAGTTGGCAAGTCGTTGGCATTAGTTATACTGTTTAAGTTTGTTTATGTCGATTTGTTTTTGCAAAGTCCAATAAAATGGATAGATCTTATTGTTGTATACCTATGTGCAAGTCAAGGAAAAAGAGGAACCCTGAATTATCGTTCCTCAGATTTCCACCTACAATGTTAAATTAATAACAAAACTTGGAATCGAGGAAGTTGTAAATTGTCGTAAAGCTTGGATTAGAAAAGAAAAATTTGGAAAAGAAGTGGGCCATTGGTTGAAAATTTGCTTACACTTCCTCTCCTTCATATACAACTCGTGAATTTTTAATTCCATCTAAAAACTTGAAATAATCCACCATAAAATTTTTATCGCCATAACCTACATCACAAAATATTATTTTTAATTTTTTTTAGAGACGTGTCATGCAAAAATATGGCTTTATAAACATTTGTATTAATTTACTTGTTGATAAAATAGTAAAACAGGTTCACAAAATATTGCAAAACATATTTATTCCTATAATTTCACTTTCACAGCTGTGTAACAATAACATTAAGTACCCTCTACCTACGTTCCAAAATTGAACACCGCGGCAATACGATCTTAAATTTATTTCCCTCTAAGGTAGAATATTTAGAGGTTATCTGGGACAGAACCTATAAATATTGTTTATCTATAGTGCGTTCAAAGGTGAGTTGGCAGTACAGGGCATATGGAGTAGTTCTTTTTCATACTCTCTAATGGGTTTACACAATGACGATATCCTTTTCTTGCTTGTCGACGTTGCCAGCTCTAAAACGCGCTGATCTGTGAAGACGCAGTATTCTACAAATGGCCATTTGTTTTTGTTGAGTGTTATTTTGAGTTTTATAAGAGTTGATTTTTGTAAATCATACGAGTTTTTCATATTATTATAATTGACACATTTGACACTTTTACAACATCTGGCAACACCGCTCCCATTTGCCATAAGAGCTATACTGCAAACTCACCTTTGAACGCACAATATATTCTTTGGTCAGAACAAGCAGCAGACATTTTAGTCATTGTAAACTAGGGACATCTAGTGGCCAATAGACATACTTAGATATTGATATCACAGGAGAGAACAGAAAAACGAGAAGTGAGTAGCGGGGGAGTAGGCAACCTTCAAGATACCGTAGTAAGGAAAATGGACGAGAGTCAGGCGCGGTCACGGTCGAAAACCATTACATTTTGTAAACAAGGAATATAATTTAACACGTTCGCGGACAGTACGGCTATAGCCGTCGAATATTTTTCCTAGCTCAGGTCATGACGGTCTAAACCGTCCTACTTTTTTATTCAAATATACAAATGACGGCTGGGGCAGGTTTTAATTCCATTTAAGTATATGAAAACTAGTATAAACTGTCCTATCAGGAACATACCAAACACAGTAAATGTCCTATTATAAACAAAAATCTAAAAAAGTGACATTTTGGGTACATCTCATTGTACAAAACTGTCCGCGAACGTGTTAAATCTTCTTGAATCGTTAGAAATATTTAAACAACTGAGGCAGGGCGCACTGGTCCTCAATGAACAACAAGATTTAGTTTAGTCGCCTATCTTCCAGTTATTTGTTAATTAGGTTTTTCTAAATTGTTAGCATATAACGGTAGTAAACTGTCTGTTCTACATTCATTAATTTTTGAACACTTGACAATGCCATTGTATGCAGTGATGGCATCCTAAATTTTCAGGAAGCGGTTCTATAAAGTCATGTGATATCTAGGAACCTATTCTGTATTTTTAAGAGTGAAAACAAATCACTTACTTCCATTTATTAAATATAAGGAAAACATTTTAAGAGCATATTATTAATAACCTATAAAATAAATATTACATTTGCAACACTGCAGGGCACGGCGCACGATTCAAAACTGAAATCAGAGTAATTCATTTATTGTTAATAATTATAACAACCGGTTCCCTAAGGTTTCAATAATTTTAAGAAACGGTTCGCACGAACCGGTAGGATGCCATCACTGATTGTATGGCGAAACTATAGTCGTTTATGTTTTATAAACTAATATTTTGCGTAGGAATTTTGTGTTTTATTTATTTTGTTAATATGGAATTCAAAAGTAACGGACAAATCAATTTCTTATTTGACATACTTTGAGTACGAGTAGATCAAATACGTTATTGATAATTTACATAGAATTATGTGAAATAGGTAATGTATTTGTTTATCGGTTCTGCAGCGAGAAAATTACACTCTATATACGAATAACTCACCAAAAAAACTAAATATTTTGGTCGTATTTAAACAACCGTACAATTCGTGAGAATATGTAAGAACTAGGGGTCAGCATTGTAACCGCATGTATATACATGCATGAATTCGTAAGAACAAATTTTCGCACGAATTCTTATCTAATGTAACCAGAACTTTATGAGAAGTGTAATGAACGCTGGAATAAGTGTGTGAATTGGAACTGGTGCTGGTAACAAATATTTGTTAGTAAATATTTTATCAAACTCTTTTACAGAGCCGCAGTAAGGGTGGGGGCGGAGGGGGCGACGGCCCCTAGCGCACTAAGGAAAAGGGCCATGACGGGCTTGCTAACGGGCGCCATTGCGAAGATGAGGACCTTTTTATTTTTTTTTTTTGTTCGTTACTTTGGATTGTGGGAGGTGAAGACGTTTTGTTTTTTGCTCGTCACTTGGATTTTGAGAGGTAAGAACCTTGTTTTTATTTATCAAGGGCGCGAAAACACGGCTCTGCCCCTAGCGCAAGTTTTCCTTACTGCGGCTCTGCTCTTTTATTACACCTCGTATGAAAAAATATATCACTATATTTACGAAATGACCCAATGATGTAGTAGGAAATTGTAAAATTGTATTTACTGTCATAGTGATAAAGTGATTCCATTTACCACTATGGTATTGACCAAAGTTAAATGTTAAAGAAAAATATATATATTTATTTAACACATTTGTTAATAAGAAATTTAACAATTCCTAGAAAGTTATGTAATATTTTTATGACATTTTTATTATAATTTCATTTTGTCTGTCATTTATTTGTTTTGTTGGTGAACGGAAATATTGACAAAACGTTATGCAATTGATAGAAATCTCGCCACGGTAGCACAGAAGCAGCGGACCTGCTTTAGGCACCAAAGTCCCGAATTTGAAACCCTGTCAGGGCATGGATATTTGTATTCGTCCTTATTACCTCATCCGCAATAAATTAAAAAAAAAAAAAAACTATAAAGAAAATCTCTAAGCTGACCAAATGGATAACTGCGACGCCAGAATAATAACAATACTAATAATAATAATAGCATGTGAGGTCGATTGCCAAAACTTTGTCAACTAAATTTAGTATGTAGTTAGAAACTGTAAGCAGATTAATATGTAATTTTGCAGTATAAACCTCTTGGCAATAGGCATACCATGCCAGCAACTTGATTGGCTCTCATCCGGTCACACAAATTAAAAAAGGTCGACTGAGATTTCAATAAATTTGAAAAATCACTATTGCCATCTAACACTAATACTATAACTAACACCATATAACACTACTGTAACACCAATTTTTACTACTAGTATCACTAGCATAAATCTCTAAATTAGTCTTTCTCAAGCATATTCTCGCATTTTTTCGTGGTCCACCTATACACATGAATTAGGTAAAGTAAAGTCTCGATTTTACGACCCTCGATTATCTGACTATCCGCATTAACCGACCATAGTTAAAAGCCCAATCTTTTGATCAGTGTATCCTGCCAATGTTTGCCTACTGTATTGAGACTTGGGCTTTTAATAAAAACATTGTCAGCGAGTGGCTGGTAGCACAAAGAGCCATGGAAAGACGCATGATGGACATTACTTTGCTAGACAATAAGAAAATCGAGTATCTCTATAGTCAGGAGCGGATACAACCGGCGGGCTACCGTGCAAATGCCCGGTGGGCAGTGGCGGACTTTCGCAAAGACAAAAAAGACAATTGTCTTGGGCCCGTAATTTTCAAGGGCCCAACGAACCCTTCCCCTTTCCCCTTCCCCTTTGAACGCCTCTAGGTTGAGGGCCCGTAAATCAAAAATGTCTTGGGCCCGGCGAAGGCTTAATCCGCCACTGCCGGTGGGTCGATCACTAAATGGGCCGGTTGGGCCGATCATAAAAAAGACAAAACATTAAAAGAATATGGTGGTCAAAGCGTTAAAAATTATCAAATAATATCTCTCATATAACTGAATAACAATTGTTCATAATACGCCAATTCAATAATGAACAATGAACACTATTGTTTTGATGTAAAAACTATAAATATTAAAGTAGTATAAAAATGATGACTAGGAAGCCGACATCACAATGTCGGCTTGTGGTGAAGTGGAAGTATTGCGATAAAGGCCTTTGATTAGATGATGCACGTGTCTAATAATGTGCTGTTTGCCGCTCTTATTGAATTATTCGGTTTCGCTTAATACTGTAAATAACATATTCTTTTTCACTAAATTCACACAGTTTAATATTGACATTTGGTTTGTGAGTATCTTACACATGCATTTATTACATGGTCTTCAAATTTACTTAACATACACGAAGAGATTGACAAAAATACTAATACTAAAAGTACTAATTTTACTGAAAAACGGTTAGGATTCAAAATTTGCAAAAGAAATTTGAAATTGAAACTCACAATGTAATTTTCGTTATACTGGTTTTCAGTTAAGAACAAAGATTTCGAAATAATGGAATGTTGACATTGCAATTTTATCTCCTGTAAATTTTGATAAGGTAAAAAATGCTTCAATAATAAACCTTCAAATAGGTTCAATAGTTAGTTGAACTATTGAAAAACTTTAAAGAATATGTCAGCAAAGATCAATTACATGAAGAATTATACAATTTTGCATCATATTGAGAAGATTTAAAAAAATCTCTAAATAATTTTTCTTCTCACCATGTCCATGAAACCGTACACGAGAACGATGAACAAGATGAAGAGGAAAATGAAGAAATAGTACAAAGTGAGGAAGATGAGGTAGCAACTATAAATAGTGAGTTACTTTGCAAAGCTGTAAACATTGTATTCATTCGAAAATGTATTATTATTAGGTATTACTATTATTTTCTACTTTACTCTTGGGCCGATGTCGCAATTTGCCTGGGCCGATTTAGTTCTACCTATCCGCCCCTGTTTATAGTACATCAAAAGTGAGTGAATTTGTCACAAAAATATGTCAACTAAAATGGAGCTGGGCAGGTCACATTAGCAGAACTACAGATAATCGGTGGATACGAAAATTAATGGAGTGCAGACCAAGATCGAATAAGCATTCCATAGGTATACCTCAAACAAGGTGGTCTGATGACATCAAAAGGCATGCAGGACACAACTGGATGGCAAGAGCGAACAACAAAGCGGAATGGAAAAAACTAGGGGAGACTTACAGCCGACGATGGCAGTCATAGTTGATGATGGTGATGATGATGAAATATAATTGAGATAAATAATATGTAATGTCAACTTTAAGGACATGTTTCACGGTCTCACCCCCATTGTGCAAACAGCTAATTGTTGTTTTTATTATTCTAATTATATAATAAGTTCGATGTATAAGTTTCATTGAATTTGAAATGAATTTACATAATTCATTTTTATGACAGGTTTATACAAGCTATTGACGTATAGTAATATAATAATCCCCCACTACGCACGCAGCTGACTTTTTTGTTATTATTATCATCAGTTAAACAATAACTGTGCAAATTTTCAAGTGGTTTGAAATGACTTTTGATTATTATTTTCTTTTTTTACAATATGTACATTTTCTCACGACCAGCCCCACCACTACTATCGCAGCAGACGCTTAGATCATCATCTCACTACCCGAAAGGAAAAGTTTCCAGTAGGAATCAATCCGGATGAAATGACCAGGTCACTTGCAATGCTGCCTCCCGGACTATATCGCTGAGATAATGGAAATCTATATATATAAAAGGCAGTGTCCTGACTGACTGACTCATCACCGCCCAGCCCGAACCCCTGGGCCTAGAAACTTGAAATTTGGAGAGTATATTCCCTCCATGACGTAAGCACCCACTAAGAAGGGATTTTTCGAAATTCAACCCCTAAGGGGCGAAAAGGGGGTGAAATGTGATTTCACGGATTCTTTAATATCTCTTCGGGTCGATGGGATATCGACTTAGTTTTTGCTTACAACGATTACTCATACAAATGCCGAAAAACTTATTTCAGGATTTTGTCCTAATCAACCCCTAAAGGGGTGAATCTACAATCGGGGTGAATTTTACAACCCGTCGTATTTCCTGTGTTTGTTGAGTTATAAGGTTTCTTTTCGGCACATAGGTGTCTTTTTATAATATCTCGAAATAGTTTTGACAGTTTTTTAAAATTTCACCCCTAAAGGGTGAAAAGGGGTGATATGTGATTTCAAGGATTCTTTAATATCTCTTAGGACCAATAAGATATCGACTTGCTTTTTGCTTACAAAAATTACCCATATAAATACCGAAAAACCATTTTCAGGATATTGTCCTTAACAACCCTTAAAGGCGTGAATCTACAATTGGAGTGAATTATACATGCCGTCGTATTTCCTGTGATTGTTGAGATGTAACATTACTTTTTGGCAGATAGGTGTATTTTTAAAATATTTCAAAATGGTTTTGACAGTTTTTTAAAATTTCAGCCCGAAAGGGTGAAAAGGGGTGACATGTGATTTCAAGGAATCCTTAATATTTCTTAGGACCAATAAGATATCGACTTAGTTTTTGCTTACAAAGATGTCTCATACAAATGACGAAAAACTTATTTCAAGATTTTGTCCTAATCAACCCCTTAAGGGGTGAATCTACAATCGGGGTGAATTTTACATCCCGTCGTATTTCCTGTGTTTGTTGAGTTATAAGGTTTCTTTTTGGCACATAGGTTTTCTATTTATAATATCTCGAAATGGTTCTGACAGTTTTTTAAAATTTCACCCCTAAATGGTGAAAAGGGGTGATATATGATTTCAAGGATTCTTTAATATCTCTTAGGACCAATAAGATATCGACTTGCTTTTTGCTTAGAAAAATTACCCATACAAATACCGAAAAACTGATTTCAGCATTTTGTCCTTATCAACCCCTAAAGGGGTGAATCTGCAATTGGGGTGAATTATACATCCCGTCGTATTTCCTGTTATTGTTGAGATGTAACATTACTTTTTGGCTCATAGGTGTATTTTTAAAATATTTCGAAAAGGTTTTGACAGTTTTTTAAAATTTCAGCCCCAAAGGGTGAAAAGGGGTGACATGTGATTTCAAGGATTCCTTGATATTTCTTAGGACCAATAAGATATCGACTTAGTTTTTGCTTACAAAGATTACCCATACAAATGACGAAAAACTTATTTCAGGATTTTGTCCTAATCAACCCCTAAAGGGGTGAATCTACAATCGGGTTGAATTTTACATCCCGTCGTATTTCCTGTGTTTGTTGAGTTATAAGGTTTCTTTTTGGCACGTAGGTGTATTTTTAAAATATCTCGAAACGGTATTGACAGTTTTTTAAAATTACATCCCTAAAGGGTGAAAAGGGGTGAAATGTTAATTCAAAGATTCCTTAATATCTCTTAGGACCAATAAGATACCGACTTGGTTTTTGCTTACAAAGATTACTCATACAAATGCCGAAAAACTTATTTCAGGATTTTGCCTAATCAACCCCTAAAAGTCGAAATAGTATTGATTGTTTTTTAAAATTACGTCCCTAAAAGGTGAAAAGGGGTGAAATGTGAATTCAAGGATTCCTTAATATCTTTTAGGACCAATTTTTGCTTACAAAGATTACTCATACAAATGCCGTAAAACTTATTTCAGATTTTTGTCCTAATAAACCCGTAAAGGGGTGAATATACAATCGGGGTGAATTAAACATGCTGTCGTATTTCCTGAGTTTGTTGAGTTAGAAAATTTCTGTTTGGCACATAAGTGTCTTTTTAAAATATCTCCAAATAATATTGACAGTATTTTAAAATTGCATCCCTTAAAGGTGAAAAGGACTGAAATGTGAATTCAAGGATTTCTTAATATCTCTTAGGACCAATAAGATACCGACTTGGTTTTTTCTTACAAAGATTACTCATACAAATGCCGAAAAACCTATTTCAGGATTTTGTCCTAATCAACCCCTAAAGGGGTGAATCTACAATTGGGGTGAATTATACATGCCGTCGTATTTTCTGTGTTTGTTGACTTATAACATACCTTTTTGGCACATAGGTGTCTTTCTTAAGTATCTTGAAATATTTTTGACAGTTCTTTTAATTTCCCCCTAAAGGGTTAAAAGGGGTGAAATGTGATTTCTTTGAAAAAAACCGTTATTATTCAAAAAGTAATACGTAAACAACCATTTTGATATGCTTTATGTAAAGTCCTATAAATTATGAATTACATGGTCTAAAATCATGTCTCTAATGCAAGAGGTTGGGTAGCTATGGAAGTTAGTTTCAAAATTGTTAGAACCAGCCCCGGTCTCCCCTACTCTAATATCTCTGAGGACCAATAAAATATCGATTTGGTTTTCGCTTATAAAGATTACCAATACAAAGGCCAAAAAATCTATTTCAGGATTTTACCTAATCAACCCCTAAAAGGGTGAAACTACATTCGGACTTAGCTATACATCCCGTCGTATTCCTGTATTTGTTGAGTTATCATTTATTTTTCTTATTTCGTATTTCATTTATTTATTTTTGCCTGATGGTTGTCTTTTTAAGAAATCTCAAAATGGTTTTGACATTTTTTAAAATTGCATCCCTAAAGGGTGAAATGTGATTTCAAGGATTTTTTAATATTTCTTAAGACCAATAAGTTATGAGCGATTTGATTTTTGCTTATAAAGATTACCCATACAAATGCCAAAAACTTATTTCAGTATTTTATCCTAATCAACCCCTAAAGGGGTGAATCTACATTCGGGGTGAATTATACATCCCGTCGTATTTCCTGTGTTTGTCGAGTCATAAAGTTCCTTTCAGGCACATAGATGTCTTTTTAAAATATCTCGAAATAATCTTGACAGTTTTTTTAAATTTCACCCTTAAAGAGGTAAATTATAATTATTATAATTATTATAATCAGATATCGACTTGGTTTTTGCTTACAAAGGTTACCCATACAAATGTTTGTAACAGAAATTCAGGATTTTGCCCTAATCAACCCGTAAAGGGATGAATCTACATTCAGGGTGAATTATAGAAACCTTACATTGGTTTCTATTAAATAGAAACCTATTTAGCTTTCTATTTAAAATATTTACAAAGGTTTTTGACAGTTTTTTAAAATTTCATTCCTAACGGGGTTAATTGGTATTTTTTATTCGATAGAACCATGACGTAAGCACCCACTAATATGGAACTTTTCAAAATTCGATCCCTAAGGGGGTGAAAAGGGCTGAAATGTGATTTCACGGACTCCTCAATATCTCTTAGGACTATTGAGATATTGACTTGGTTTTTGCTTACAAAAGTTACCCATACTTAGTTAAACTTAATCTTATTTTAAAATTTTACCCTAACCAACCCCTAAAAGGGTGGATCTGCATTCAGGGTTTAGAACCCTTCGTATTTCCTTCACTTATTGAGTTTTAACATTCCTTTTTGGCATATGTGTCTTTTTAAAATATTTAAAAAGTATTACAGTTTGTTTTTTTACTCAATTTGACGTAAGAACCCACTAAGAAAGGATTTTTTGAAGTTCTACCTCTATGTAGTGAAAAAGAGTAAAATGTTTTTTCACGGATTCCTCAATATCGCTTAGAACAAATGGGATATCGACTAAAAACTTTAAAAACAAACTGACTATTTTACACTAATGACACTAATGAGATCGTCAATATACCGTAGCGAAGCACGGGTGCTCAGCTAGTATTATATATTATGGAAATAGGGTCAACTTACTTCTTTTGGAACATTACTAAACCATCAGCTTCAAGGTCTGACATGTCAATAGTTTTTCCTTTGCTTATGACAGCTGGATGTTTCCTGGACATAAGCCATCCCATATGGGAGAAGAAGAATCCTCTCATAGAGTTGTGAGGGTCAGCATCTGTGTCGGAGTATTTATGATGCAGCCTATGGTCTCGTACCCATATGTACATACAGTTCTGAAACAGCGATTTATATCAATATGAGTCATGGTCAACTCCCAAATAAAAACACTGATACGTGACGTGCTTTCAATTATATGAAGATTATTTTTAATATAGTAACTGTAAGGTTAAACATGTTATGAAAATGTATACACTAAAACAAAAAGGATAAAAAAATGTGTTTCGCATCTATTAGTTTAGCAGTTTGCCTTAAGGGTTTCGTAGGTATTTATTTATTTATTTTATTTATTTATTTAAACAATTTATATAAGCAAGTATAAGCAAGTAACCCTTATATCGTCACTAATGTGACTGTCGGTCTATCTGACACTTGTCTACCGGGCTGTGTTTCTGTACGGTCAAAGAACTGAACATAGAGTGTTGAAATTTGCAATTAATTTTTTTTATTATTATTATTATGTCGTCAAGGATGAAATTTGTAGAAAAAAAGGCAGGAATTATTTTATTCATCAAAGTATGCACCAATATTGACTGGCGGACGAGAGTCAATGAATTCCTGGAAGGCCAGTTTTACAGCATTGTCGGAATTAAACTGTTTTCCTGTTAAAAAGTTGTCCAAATTGCGGAAGAAGTGGTAGTCAGTGAGGGCTATGTTTGGTGAGTATGGAGGATGATGAAGAAGTTCCAACTCCAATTCCTGTAGTTTTGCCACAGTAATTTGTGCAGAGTGTGCTCTAGCGTTATCATGCAATAAGATAGGACGCGATCTGTTGGCCAATCTAGCCTGTTTGTCTTTAAGTTTTTGCATCATTTCGTCCAGATGGTTGCAGTATATTTCTGCTGTGATCGATGAGCCAGGTTTTTAAGTTACCTGTACGAAATTTGACGAAATTTGATATAGTCTGCTGCGTAGTAACACTAGAGCCAAATACACTATTAATGTGTCGCGCGGTCTGCGATGCCGTAGTTCCACGTAAGAACTCATACTTTATAATAGTGCGAATTTCCGACCGTTCCATTTTCAACAAAATTAATTTTAAAAAAAGTTTTTGATATTTTTAGCATACAATGATTTCTTTAAATGGGCGAGATGTTTAACTTTACAAAAAAAAAAAAAAAACAGAACGGTAAAATATTAAGCCAATGTCAAATAATAAGGTGTTGAAGTTGGCAATATTATTAACTACAAATTTCATCCTTGACGACCTGATATTCCTTCACGATAAAATTTATATTTATTGTTATACATGGTAATCATTATTTTTCAATATACAGACGATTCCGCTTAATTGGGCCACTGCTTAATTGGGGCAGCCGCTTATTTGGACCAAATCTCAAAGAACAGAAACCAAACCAAGGTACCAACAGTAAATTTACATGTTTAATTGGGACAACATTCCGCTTAATTGGGACAGTAAATTTAAGATCACAGGACATATTATGTTACACATATTCTCAAGAAAAAATATGTACAAAGAATTTAATATTACAGCGTTATTTTATGCAGGAAGGAAATGAAGGGAGCCCTACATCCGCACTGAATACCTGTGCTGATTTTGTAGAAGTGAAATGTTACAAAAACAAAAGACAGACTACACTTGACGCATTTTTGCATTGAATTAAATTGTTTGTACCTATTTATTATTTTATTTTGGAATTTATTATTATTTTTTCTTAAAAGTTTATATTTTTTGGTTATATGTAATATATAGTTTTGTCCAAGAGTTTATAAAATAAAATTATTGAAAGAAAAATATGCATTGTTTAATTTTATGTGAAATTCGCTTAATTGGAGCAGCCGCTTAATTGGGCCAAAATGCCTAAGTCCCGATGTGTCCCAATTAAGCGGAATCGACTGTATATATAATAATAAATAAATTATTGCAGTAAATAGATTTTTTTCTTTAGCCCCGGATGTCATATACCTTTTTATTCCCGGGAGCTATATACCCTCTCTACGCCACTACGATCTACAACAAGGTGATTAATCCGAGCCGGCCTTAGCAAGTCTGGCGCCCAGGGCGAGATTTTTTTGCCGCCGTCATAAAAAAAAAATAATTAAGAAGGTCTTCACCTCACAGATCCAAGAGAAGAGCAAACAAAAGGTCCTCTCCTCCCAAATCCAAGTGAGGAGCAAAAAACAAAAAAAAAGGTCCTCACCTCCCAAATCCAAGTGAAGAGCAAAAAAAAAAGGTCCGCACCTCCCAAATCCAAGTGAGGAGCAAACAAAAAAAGGTCCTCACTTCCCAAATCCAAGTGAGGAGCAAAAAAAAAGGTCACTTTTAAAATACAAGTGATAACCTGACCGTCCGCCGCCCTTCCTGGTCTGTCGCCCGCCCCCCCTAAGGCCGCTACTGTGATTATTCAAAGCGTTTTTCAAAGAAAGAAAAATTATATCAACAAGTAACGAATTAAAATGTTAAATTGTTTACAGAAATAAACTATATGTGAACTAAATTATAATAGTTTTTAGGAAAAATATGTTTAAGTACTCCTTAAGATAAGGCCCTTGTTAGAAGTAAGATAAGGTCCTTGTTAGAAGTCAATTACACTATCGTAAATGTAGAAACTGTTACGAATAATTATGAATTATCATTATATTTTTTAACGAAGGTCATGTAATTAACAGTATTTTTCGAAATTTATAGCGTATATGCAAACATTTTATTTAAAAGACTTTAACTGAATTTTCGAATATGTATGGTAAATATGTATGTGGGTATGCAAGTTCTGCGCCGCAAGACAAATATATTGTCGGCAATTTTTTCGTGTGCAAAATTTATATCAGTGAAAAAAATTCGAATTGGTACTTTGAAATCTAAAAACTTTGTCTCTTTATTAGGGTTTTGTAGGGATGACCTTAAAAACCTTGTTCGGTAAAAATTGTAGCCAAACGGCTAAACCTAGAGAGTTGAAATTTGGCATGCTTTGCTCTTTGACCATACTAAAACTTTGAAAATACTAAAACATCTAAAAAACATATCCCCCTAAAAATGTAAACAAATACGTGCTCACAATTTTTTTTTTTTTTTTTAATTCTGGGTAGGGTATCAAAATTGTATTTTTGCAAAATAAATTATTACACGCGATTTTAGCCAAATTTGTGCAAAAAAAAAAAAAATGTCCCACACCCTGTACCCCAGATGGTTTAAACTAAAAACTGAAAAAATTCTAAGTAATGTACATTGGTGTGAACCGGAATAGTACAACAGGAATTTTTGATCAGATTAGGTTTTCGAAGGATACCGCATTTTTTGTGTTTTTTTGTTGACGATGATTGTTGAATTAAAAATCAAAAACATGTATCTTGGTTAATGGCCATAGTTGCGGAGACAACATAAATATTAGAAAAAAAAAAAAAAACTTAACTATAATTCAAATATACTGTATAGAGCAAGAAGAAATAGATTTGACAAAAAACTGATTATAAAAAAATACTGTTTACATACGTTGACGTTTGCATACGTTTAGATAAGTATCCTTTTTCGTATCAAAAATTCAGAAAGCGCTAGTGGTGCCGTTTCGGTAATTTTAGTTGCGAATACAAATGATCAACCTAACAGGCTTTGTCAGTGGCATGCTACGACACATCGCTGAAAACGGGTGTTACACTACCCTGGTGACTACATTGAAGTAGATATTTGAAACAGGTATGCGTTTTGTATCTGTAGTACTTATAAAGTTGGCCCTATTGCATATTCAATCAATCTGGAGATATTTGCTGTTAAAACTTGAACTGGTTCAGCTTGAAAGAATTAATAATATAGTTTAATCATTGATAATTACCTGCCCTGCGACTGTTTGTAACAGGATTAAGGCTAATCTGACAATAAATGCTGCTTTAAATGTTTTGTGAGACCACATTCTGTGTGCTCCCATTGTGACTCCTTCACCTGCTGCAACGCCGGCTATTGCCGCTAAAAATAAAATTAAAGTTGCGGTTAATTAAACTTAATTACTACAATAATTACAACAAAAAATTACATATAACCCATTATAACAATTTATATCTGTTAGGTTGACACTTGAATTAAATGGTTCCATTCTGGAACAAGTCATTTAACCCTCTATTGCATGAATTATTATTATTATTTTTTTTAATAAGTGTACCAAAAATTGATTTTTTACTAAAGAATTTTCCGCGTATTAAAAATATTTATGTTAAATAATATTTAAAAAAAATGTATTACATTTTTTTTTTTTTTCAAAAAAATAATTTTGCCCCATTGGGAACATTATGAACAAAATCAAGTAATTATGTGTTTATAAAAAAAATATTTTGAAGAAAATACAATTACAGTCACAGTATGATAGCCATGGATTGATATTGCATAAGAAACGTGTATAAAAATGTTAACTTTTATGTTCCCAAATGGGAACAAAATGCAAGAGGGTTAATTATCTAATTGTCGAAAAAACAGCCAGAGGTCTGGAGGCTGAATTGATAATACATTAATAAAACCAATTATTATTATTATTATTATTATTATTTTAATATGGAAACAAGAATGCAAGAGTTCATATGCACACCAGTTTTGGCAGTGAAAGACCGAAAATCCCTTCATAATATGTTTATTACCTATTATCTTTTTCCTAATTCTACTGTCCTACATGTTAACTAACTAAACCTAACCTTGTTACCTAAATTGATCGTATTTACTAGAGTTTATTACGCTATTTTTAATGGGCTAATATGAGGGGGAAAATAAAGTACTGTATACCTAAAAATTAGGTAATTAGGTTAGGTTTAGTTAGCCAAAATCTAGGACAGCAGAATTAGTAAAATTAGTAAAACGATAATATAATAGATAATAAACATTTTACGAAGGGATTTCCGATCTTACACTGGCAAAACTGGTTTGTATATGAACTCTTGCAACAAGAATACTGAATAACTAGATACTCAAGAGACATTGGGTACTTTTAGCGATCGCAACTAGCGCGACACGGGCGACGTAGCTTACACTGTAACCAGTGTTGTAATGTATCTATTTACAAGTATATAGATTCAGTAACTATATACTTTTTCAAGTATCTCGATACAAATTCGATACTTTTTGAAATATGTATCTGTATCTGTATCTAGATATTTAAATTTATGTATCGTGTATCTGTATTTCAGATACTTTGATCGTTACTTTATTTTTATACCATGATACCGAGCTGATATAATAGTTTAATTATAAATTGTCATTTTAAATATTTAATTTTAACTGTAAACAAAATTCAGAAAACAATTAAAATTCTGAAGTTTACAAATTAAATTTATATGGAATGTCAATAAAAGATATATATTCTCACTCGTTTTTCGTAGCTTTTAAACGGCCATAAAAATAGTAGGTATTTAGGTACCACAATAGTAGGTACAACCCTTAAGGAAAATGGGTCATTATTAATGAAAACTAAGTGTTTGAATAACTATTGTTGCTATTTTTATGAGCAATTTACTAAAAACATATGAAAAATTATATCCACACAAGTGGTTTGGGAGTGGACATGGTTTTGTGAAGCCTTGGGCAAGACAAATTAAGGCCCTTCAAAAGAATCCAGTGATTGAAAATACACTTTGATAGTTTTTTTGGGGCATTTCTTCACTTGAGGCCTGGCTCTAGTCCGTCTCACCCAAGGGCCGGCCATGCTAGTGTGGATATTAAGTTCATTTCCTAATTGAAATCAGAAATATAAGTAGGTATGTTTCCTAAAGGACGTAAAATTGAATAAATTATTAAACGTTTTTATTAAATTATTAAATTTAATTTGTAAGCGTGAGAATGTCAACTGAAATTTTGTTTATAAATTAAATTTGTATGGAATGAGAAAAACAAAATAATCACATATTTCTTGTCAGTAATTTTTTATTAGTGATCAAAAATGATTGTGACATTACACGAATTCCACTTCAATTAGGGCTAAAATTAGATTGAAAGGAACATCCTCTTAACAAGAACATAGCTGCGTATCTATAAGACTAACATTAGTTTTATAGATACGCAGCTCATACGTTAGCACATAAGGCTAACATAATACATACGTTATTTAGTACAAATTTATTCCGTAGAATAGTGCCTTACTTTGATTTTTGGGGGTTGTTTGTGACGTCACGGTCATTTTTGAACAGCCTGTATAATACTGATTAACATGCACTGTTTGTTCGGTAAAAAATTTGGTATTTTCATTTCTCAAGTTGTATTTTCACCTGTATTATAATAAAAATTCCCGCTTCATTTGCATATGGTCCAGAGTCCGAGCTGAAAGAACTAGTTTTCACCCTCTTGACGGCCCCGGGTATAAAAGTATAGAATTGACCCGGGGCTCACAAAGAAAGTTTCTCCCCGGGGCCCCAGAAGTTCTTTCGGCGGCCCTGTTCATATATCCAATATCTTAGAACAGATCACAGTATTTCGGTCGCTGTTCGCTTAGCGCCAGTTGAGTGCTGATTATTATCAGTTGCGTTTGCTAAACGCCCATGGTCAGTTAACATATTCTATAGATATCAACAATTCTTTATAATATTCACTTACCAAATATTAGTGTCATAGGTTTTGCGGCTGTCCAACTTAGGTAAAGTCCATACAGGGCCAAAAAATGTAAAATTAAAAATCCTATCGCGTTAAACCATACAATTTTTCTTTTAAACGTATAATCGGTTCCTATTTCTTTTGGTAATTTGCAGTGTGTGTCACTATCTTTTGTGCCATTCTTTTTTCTATTATTAGTTTTGTTTTTATCATTTAATTTGTTTCCATTCATTATCAAGTTCTCTGTTTCTTCTTTCATTTCATTCGTGAAATTTTCATGGACTATATTGGTCGGCACTTCCGTCATATTTGCAGATCGTATAAGAATATCTGTAAAAGAAAATATCTTTTTAATTATTTGACAAATATGGTTCATAACTATAATAATAAAAAAATACGATAGAAATGGTGTATTGGAGAGTTTTCTGAAGGCTTAATAATACATAGACAAGACGTAGATTTAATTTCAGAGTTTCCAAGCATACAAAAAAAAAAACTTAATGGGAGACACAACAGTATATTTCTCACAAATTTCTTATATAAAACAATATGATATAAAATTAATAATAATCTATACATCAAAATTTGCAGCGACTAATAGGATACTTTTAATTGTAAAAAATGTTATGTAGTTGTTTAGTACGTAACCCTTTTTTCAATTCAAATGTTAGTGGAGCGTTGAAAGAGCGGACTCTTAAGATAGTAACTAAGGTGGGCGCTACATTAGATAGTCGAAGTCGAATGACCCTGGTTTATACCTTTATATATGCAAAGGTTCAACTCAAAGAAAGAGGAAAAATAAATAAAATATTTTATTCATCAATTGTCATATAAAAAAACTTTACTTTCTTAGTACTTTTACAAATTAAACTGAGTCATAAGAATAGTGAAAACAGACAGCTTCGATGGATTATGGCAGCAGTGTAATATAACCCCAATGACCTAATCACAAAAAATGGTTCCAAATCCAGCGCTGAAAACTACAGACCTATTTCTTGTCAATATTCGCAAAAATCTTTGAAGCCTGTGTAGTTGAAAAATTATTTTTTATGATTCAACAATTTATTCCGGTAGATCGGTCTTGACTAATATGGTGCCTTTTGTTCAGGTCACTATAATATACAATGATTTCTTGAAAGCATTTGACAAAATTCATCATCCGACATTACTACTCAAACTAGAGAAGTTTGGAATAAGTGGCGATCTGTTGCGGTGGATTGAGTAATATATTTTCAGTCGCACTCAATTTGTTGTTGTACATAATTTTAAGTTTCCCACAGTTCATGTCACATCAGGTATACCACAGGGCTCCCATTTAGGGCCTCTGTTATTTTCCATATTTATTAGTGACATTGGTACATGTTTTAAATATTCGAAACATTTATTTTATGTTGACGACTTAAAGTTATTTAAATGTATTACCAAGATTGAACATTGTTTAGAACTCCAAGATGACTTTAACAGGCTTTTTGACTACCGTACTATTAACAAACTAACATTGAATCCAACAAAGAGCAAGGTAATGACTTTTGCAAGAATCATTAATCCCCTTAAACACAACTTCACTTTAAATGGTTTGTCTCTGCAACAGGTATCATTGAAATTATCTTGGATACTAAATTAACTTTTGATCAACACGTCCACTTTATTGTCAAGAAATCTCTCAGGAACATGGGACTTATTTTCAGTGTCACAAGCGAGTTTTCCAATCATAGGGCGCTTATTTTCCTATTCAATAGTTTAGTTAGAAGCACACTAGAATATGCTACCCCGATTTGGAATCCTCGATATAATATATATACTGACCAAATTGAAAAAGTTCAAGAGAAATTTATTGATAAATTAAATTATAGGTTTAACAGACACTTGCATTTCCGCTCATTCAATGAAAAATTTAAATTCTACAAGTCTGCGTGAAAGAAGATTTATATAGAATATTAAATAATGAACTAGATTCTTTCAATTTAATTCCCTACTTGAATTTAATTGTTATCCCTATGTTTTGAGAAACCGTATACTGTTCAACCATCGTTACAACAGTAATCTGGGCATAAATTCTCCAATTGCTAGAATATCAACTTCTTTTAATAGAGTCAACCCATATCGGGACATTTTTACCTGTTTACTACATTATTTTTAAAATCATTATCTAGATAATTAATTCAGTGTGTACACACTTTTTTTTGAGATAATTTCTGTATAATGTATATGTACCTATATTTTTGTACTGTTTATGTTCTGTAATATTTGTGTTAACCTGTAATTGGAACCATTTAGTAAGATGGTTCTGTTGGTTAACCTACTTTAATAAATAATAAATAAATAATAATCACTCTTCTAGTCATCATTCGAAGGGAAGTTACAAGCAATTAACTTTGACTATTTTCATTATTCTTATGAGAAGTATTTGTAATTATATTATGAAGTATATTATGAAAATAAATGGAAAAAAGATACTTGGCATCGACAGGAAACAGGAACTCATAAAATCTATTTATCTTAAAAGTATGTCAAATTAATAGATAAGATGTGTTTGGACCATTTGTGGAAAACAATTAATCTCTGTTTTTAAATATAAACATTAATTTTGGTTATTTATCTAGAGAGATTATACTAATTAATTTGTTGACAGTGACAGTCGTCTGGTGACCAGGGTGTGATATGATGTTTTACAGTTCAGCAATGTAAATCTGTCGGGGTAGTTCATTTAAGACAGCCAAGACGTTAATACGTGTTTAAGGGAGTCAGATTTTATTCATGATGGGTTAAAGATATAATTAAATTGTTCGGTCTTGTAGCAAGCAGTTAATGTTGCAAGTAATTCGGTATTTAAGTTAGTGAAGTGTCCAGTTAAATAATGGACAGACAATATTTAGAGACTTGGAAGAGAACATTGTTTTTTCGGAGATACAAGTGAGGATTGTGATGTCTGGTGGACAAACTAGTGTTTGTCCAGTTTGTTTAATATTAAGGAGTCTCTCGAGTGTTTAGTTTTGTGAATGTGTGTCTCTTTGGGATTTATCGTATCATCACAATTATAAGTCTAGTGTATAATAATGTAAATAAACCGTAATCATAACTACAGTAGTTTAGTTAAAATGTCTAGTTTAATTCAACAACCCTTAACTTCTTCCTAAAAATCATAGCAACCGCTCGCGAGTTCTGGAAACATGTGTGAGAGAACTACATTGATATTATATTCAAGTTAATCAGCCAACCGTGACTTTTATTCATATTATGAGCAGGCTCCCCACAAAGCTCTTTATTTTATTTGATTCAATTCGGGGAATAAAACAGAGACAAGTCTCCTATAAATTCCCACACATTAAAACTGTACACATAAACTGTACATATAAAATTGTACAAAATATAAAATACCTACAAAGTTTCAGATACAAAAGTAATAGATAAGAAAAACGTACATATTCACACAAATCAATAGTAAATGAAATACAGGTTAAAATTACTGAGAGAGAAAGGATTTAATTTCAGATTTAAACTGTGAAAACCATAGGAAAAAATATCACTACTATTAAAATACTGATTAAAAAGAATCATAATTCTGTTCAGTGGTGAATTTCTACCCGCATTAGTGTTTCTGTTATTATAATAAAAAGTATTGTTTCGCCTAGTATTTACTAACGGTATGTTAAAATTAATAAGTTTCAAGATATTTGGACAATCCATCATATTGTTCAAGTCAATCTGCTTGCGCCGATTTACAAGACCTAGTAATCTGTACCTTTTCAAACGATACTCATAAGATATTAAATGATTTTTATTAAATTTATAATCCATGTATTTAGTAAATCGTTTTTGTACTGATTCAATTCGGTCACTTGAAATATTATAATACGGGTTCCATACAATATTTGTATATTCCAAACGACTTAACACGAGAGATTTAAATAAATGAATTAGACTGACTGGCTGAGTCAATTCTTTACAAGAACGTAATATGAAGCCGAGTGTTTTTAATGAAGATGTTACTGTTTTATCCACATGAACATTGAATTTTAATTTACTATCAAAATAAACACCAAAATATTTTACAACATTTAATTTAACAAGGGGTGAACCATCAATTGAATAACTAAAAATAATTGGAATGTGTTTTCTCGTAAATGAAATGAAATTACATTTACAAAATTTATCCAGATCTAACATTAATTCCTATCAGTCTTGAAGGCAATCAATACTTTTATAAATTTTCAAATTATCTGTGAAGAGAAGGAATCTAGAATATTTAAAGCAGGAAATTATGTCGTTAATAAATATGACAAATAGAACTGGGCCAAGATGAGAACCTTGCGGCACACCAGATGTTATGTGCACGAAATTTAATATAAAATTGTTAATAGCTACCGCTTGCATTCTATTTGTTATGTCAGATGTAATCCAGCGTAACAGGTTTCCATCAATACCAATAGAAATTAGTTTGGAGATTAGCAAACTGGGGTTAACCTTCTCAAATGCTTTATTAAAGTCTGTACATATAACGTCCACTTAGCCCGATGAGTCCATCTTTGAGTGCAAGTACTCAACGTAAGATAAAAGATTGGAAATAACTGATCTTTTTACACAAAACCCATGTTGCTGCGGAATAGTGACTGATTTAATTTAATTAATCTTGATGCGATGAACTAACCAATTATTTGTATTCGAATATGTTCTGGGTATATGTGAGACCATAAGTTGTAGCTTTTATAGTTTGAACATAAATTTGCAACAGGGCTTTACATAAAACTTTTGTTAGTTAAACATGAATCAATTTCACCCCAGATTTTAGTATTCAATATGCCACTATACAAAAATATAATTTATTTAAGCTGTTTTTAGATTTCCAACAAATTTCATTACAAAGGCTTCTCGTGTAATGCCATTACATATACATATGTACATAAATATAAGTAGAACAATAGGATCTCATAAATAAACCGAAATTAATATTGACCTTGATGAATCCATCAATAATAGCAAAATTTGATTATAAAATCAATGCGACTATAATTTAATTATGTAAACTATTTTTGTGACATAATATTCCAAAATAATTTACTAAACAGTTATTATTTTCGAATTTTACTCATTCTTTGGCATATTCCAGGAAAAAAATCATAAGCCGCTATTTAATAATTAATTTAAATTAAAACTGACACGTTTGTGCAATTTTGTTCTCGTTCCTTTTCATAAACAACTTTTTATTTTGCAAAATATCTAAGCAAAAAGAAACAAAAAATAATATTTTCATGTTTCTCAATTTTACTACCTAAAGAATTTTGAAATAATTCAAAAATTATGAGTAGTAAAATTGAATAGTTGATAGTTTTACTTAGTGACTTACATACAGAGTGATTATTTAATGGCGAGACGACGTCACCGAATTTTACGTGCCTCCTAGCAGAAATACTGGTGAATACTATAACTATAATAACCTTGAAGAGATATAATAACCTTGATGCGCATGCGCACATAATCGCCTGCTACGATGTGTATGAAACAGCAAATTATTAAAACTTCCAGTGACGTCGTCTCGCCATTAAATAATCACTCCGTATATGTAAAAGGTTCTTAAATGAAAAACTTTGTAAAGTTTCACAAAATTATTTATGAGTCAACATCAAAACTGATAACTGCAGTTTTGATGTTAACCATTATCAAACCTATAATGACTTAAGGTTTTCTAACAAATTAACCGATTAGTTTTTCTGTCTCTTAGGGTAATATGCAAAATTCTTCTCTCTATATTTAACAGGCAACAAACTTTTTCGGATTTATCTGAAAGATAGAGCACAAGCGGTAAAAATAGACGACAGTATTAGTTCTAGACTCCCAATAACTTGTGGTGTACCTCAGGGCACGGTGTTGGGTAGGGTGACCATTTTCCTCATCTCTCAAAATCCAAGTGAAGAGCAACAAAAAAAAAGGTCCTCATCTCCCAAAATCCAAGTGAAGAGCAAAAAAAAAGGTTCTCAAATCCAAAATGCGGGACTTTTGCGGGACGCATCTTAATGCGGGACAAAATGTTAAAATGCGTGACGAATGGTCACCCTAGTATTGGGACCAGTTCTCTCTTCACTTAATATTAATGATTTATTGAAATTAAAAGAATTAAAAAGTACTATTCTTTCTTATGCAGATGATACTGTTTTGATTTTCGAATCTAGCACTTGGAATCAAATTAAAAGTAGGGCTGAAAGGGATCTGGAAATGATAAAAAATTTACTGGATGCAAATATACTTTTCCTTGATTATAAAAATTCATATTTTGTAGCCTTTAGCAACAATAAAAAAACTCAGCCCAACTTTGATTTTATCAAAATTCATAGTAACTGTACTAACGATTACAACTGTGTTGTAACTATTGAAAAATCTGAGTCTGTAAAATATCTAGGAATATTGATTGACTGCAATCTTAACTTAAGTGGGATATACATATTTACACATTGTATAACCGTCTAAGAAAAACTATATATATATATATATATATATGTATATATTACGTCGAGTGATCGACGTAACAGCCCACGAACGACGAGAGATCAACGAAATTATCGCGCGAACAGTATGCGATTATTATCCCTGCATATCCCGGCCAGGGGTGGGCAGACTTTTCCAGGGCACGGGCTACTTCTAATTTTCAAAAGTGTCGCGGTCCACCAGATATTTATTACAACGTAATAATAAAAGTCACAAATATAATAATTACAAATGATGTATTTATTATCAAAACATTCAAAATACATTAAAAAGTTAGTGTAAATTATAAATATAAAGTAAGTCATATTCATCTAAAGTTAGTTTATGAAGTTATAGTAGAAGAAGACTTAATCTGCATACTGTCCGCTAATCTTGAATATCTAGGTATATAATTACAAACTGCTAGTCTTGGACTGGATTCTAAGTGGTCGTATGTGAGACGGGAACGATATTTTGACTATATTTATTTGATTATATTTACGGTCGAAAATGCAGATTCGCACAGGTAGGTAGAGCCAAAAACAATGTTAAATGAAATGCAACCTTTTTTAAATTATGATACTTTTCTTTTGTTCTGAACTATGTGTGTTTAAAATTATGGTGTTTTGAAAGAGAAGAACTTTATTTTCCTCGAGAGATAAAGAGAATGTATTACTTATATTTTTAGTTATATCTTCCACATCAACATTGCCAAATGGGTAACACATGAAAGTAACAATTGGTTCTAGTCTAGTAAATTCTTGAAAAAATCTCTCAAATTTGGAATGTATCTCCGTTTTTAGACAATTCGTCAGAAATATTTTTGAAATTATTCAGTTCGTTCTTTATCAGCTAGGAAGATATTAGCTTTAACTTGTTTTTGAAAGTATTAACAAATCCAATCATTTTTTCCTTGCAATTGTAAGTTCAATTCGTTAAGATGGCTAGTTATGTCAAAAACAAAAGCTTAATCCACCAACCAAACGTCTTTAAGGTCAACATACACTTTATCTTTTGATTTTTAATTTTTTGTTACCTCTTGTATTAGGTCTGATGTACATCTTAGTAAAGGCAGTCACCCCAAAATGTCTTGTCGGTCCACCGGTGGACACCGATCGATTTAATGCCCACCCTTAGTATAGGAAATTGGTTAGGGTGACTAGATTTCAGTGAAGGGTAACCAGGACACAGAGAAAAAAGAAAGGTCCCCATCTCTAATATCCAAGTGAAGAGCAAAAAAAAAAAAAGGACCTCACTTCCCAAAACTAAGTGAAGAGCAAAAAAAAAATGGTCCTCACCTCTCAAATTCAAAGTGAAGAGCAAAAAAAAATAAAAAAAAGATCCTCACCTCAAAAACCGGGACAATCAGGCGTCCCGAGAACATTTTTCGGGACACCGGGACGGATGGTCACCCTACAATTGGTCATAACAGAGACTCTATCTGGCGGTATTGTGCGGGATTAATCTAATACACAATGAATCGACATCTTTCAAGACAATGAAAAGACTTTTTTTTTCATTAATGAAAATAAAATATAATAGAACACAAATCAAGACAAAAATATAGTTAATTTCCTTCTAGATATCAGATTAAAATACATAAAAAAGTTGTTATTGTTTCGATTTTGCCACTTTGGTGCTGCAATCTTAAAAAAGTTAATTTATAGTTGAGCCAAAACCGTTATCTGTCCGCTTTGCAATGTGTATTTCCGATTAAAATTAGGGTTTTTTATGCGTAAAATTGGTAATAATAAGTATTTCTGTTCTGCTGCAACTGATTTTATTCAACATTTAATTGAGTTTTAATGTGTGACATTTTCCGCTTTGTTAACATGACATTTATATGACAAATTTCCGATATCAATTATATTTTACTAATATTATGAGTACATGTTTGTAAAATTGTGTTACATCCGTCTTATTGCACACCTTTGCTGGTCCGGTTTACATTTTTCCGTTATTGTAAATCAAATTTATTTACTTTTCTTTTAATGGTTTTTTAGAAGTCTCGAAGGTCATGAGTAATACAGTTTAATAGCTCTTTTATATTTTAAATACTACGTTTCGATATAATTATTAAACGATTCATTTATAATTTGAAAATAAAAAATTACCATTACTGATTTTTTAAAAAATGATGTGAAGTGTAAATTTTTACAAATTTCAGGATTTGTAGGTATTAAGTGATAATAAATTGTAAGTAAATATTTAAAATCATAAATTTCGAGAACTTTTAAAAGAATAATTCACGTGCGTCAATCTAAAAATGGACAAGCGTACTTAATTACGCGGTCAAGACCCAGTTCTAGCTACCTAGTTCTCCAGTCATTCAGATAAATAAAGTACAGTGTGGTATTGTAAGCAAAAAAAAACAACTTTCGAAATAAATATCAGATCAAAAATTCCTGTTGTTATATTCCGGTTTACATTCTATTCTTCAGCCCACAAACGCCCCAGAGTCTGGCACCGAGCCATAGTTTTCACTACCGTGTCTTCCCTTCCGAAGAGTAAAGTTTCAGGTTCATAACTCTAACAGCAACCCAATTCGAGATTTTCTTCTTAATATATATTTTTCAATTTAATTTTTTTGAAAATACATGCTTGAATGGGATTCGAACCCGAGATCAGATTAATTTACTTTGATCAGAATATTTTAACCTTATAACGCCTAAATTTTTATTTTAAGAAAAAAAAAATTGTTGTTGTTTTTATTCTTTACTCTCATAGTTATTAATATATAACAACCAAAATATATTTAAAAAATTTGCAATGTTTTTTTAAATGTAACTAAATTGTCACATTCGTCCATGGGTTCATAAAACAAGATACAAGAATAAAAAATGCACCTTCATTTCTATATTATTCTTCATCTTATTTTATTATTAAATAAAAAAAAAACAAACTGAAAACTTATTTTATTTATAAAATATAATACAAAATTTATTTATTTATAATTTTAGTTAGTGTGAAATTGAACAAAAAAATTTTTTTCTTTTGTGATACAAATATGAACTTTTGCATTTGCAGCAGAAAAATACTGGTGCACTCTTGCAATTTATATTTTTGCATCTTCCTCTGTTCGTGACCTCACGGTAATGGTGAAGACCATCCAAACGGGTATCTCTTCCAGGGATACTTTTGGTGGCAGAACCTCTTCTCTTTTTAAGCAAACTCTCTTTCTCTTTTTGTTAGCAAACTTAACATCAGTAGAGCTAGTAGAAGGTCTGCCTTCCATCTAGATCATAAATTCGCCGTTTTCCATAAAACATACCAAACTCTATGCTGTGATAATTTTTGTCACAGTCGATTCAAAAGACTAACGTAACGAATTCGTCACCTTTGGAAAAAGCGGAAATATATAATAAATATAATGTTTTTTTATAAGTATTACACCTTTGGCATGAAAACTACAGTTTTAGGAATATATAAAAAAAATATCAACACTAAAACTTCAGTAGATTGAAAATTATCGTAAAATAACCTGAACGCCAACGACTCAAACGCACAATCGTTCAAAAGATGTGTCACTATTCAAGCATGTTGCCGCTAGAATGCGTGACTAGCGGTATGCATTTGTACTAGCAAATTGCGACGATTTCATCGACATCGTCGTCGGCTCCAAAAACTTTACATTATCGGTACCAGATACGTGTTAATTAAATGTTGCGCTCGACGTTATAGGGTTAAGATTTTTAGATTAACTCCCCTGAATTGTAGGGTGTGGGACAAAAGCTTTTTTAGCACATCTTCTTCTTCAGCACATAAACGTCCCAGATCATTAATCGGAATAAATTATATATTATTATTATTATCTATCCCATACAAAAAAATAATTTTTCAAAAATAAAAGTTTCTTGGTTTTACCATGCATTTCATTTAATACTCCACTGAAATTAAAAAATATGTATATATTTTCGTTGAATACATATTATTTTTCCCGCGATATGTTTTTCAAACTCACAATAGTTATCCTATATGTGGGTCTAGGCGTTGTACAAGCATGCAAAATTTCAGCTTTCTAGGTCCAGTCGTTCGGATATAGTTTCTACCGTACAGACAGACAAACACATGAGTGACATTATAAGAGACATTATTATATTGACATACGTGCAAAATCCTAAAAACTGGTTCAGGGGTCGATAAGACTGAATTCAAAAACAGCCAAGTGTTGTATTTTTATTTTTCCCTTTCAGTACTTTCTTCTAGGATACATTAACTTAAGGAGATGACGGCGAGTGTGAAAGTGTACCGGAGTCAGCACCGGCCTAATACCCTTTTCACACTAGATGTTTAAGATCCGATGTTAAATATAGGGTGAGTTGAAGTGTTGGTTTGAAAGCGAGTGACCTCGCTTGAACACAAGCTGAGTTTAAAACGAAGATTTGCGTGTTAAAGATAGTCCGCATTGCCAACATAATTTCTATTATAAAACAATACTGTTTGAATTTATCCTGACAACATTTTATATTTTCATAAACAAGAATATTGTATTATATCGACGTTATAAAAAATTTATACTTATTATTATAATTAAATTAGTTATTGTAATAATGTATATAATACAACACAAAGCTACAATAATTAAGCTAAAATGTATCGACTTAAATGTTAATACAGGTGTAATATATTCTTTATTGTAGAATCTTTATTGTAGAATGGAATCAAATATCCATATGTGTTTAATAATAATTCAAAATGTGCGTCTACGCAGACAGTTCAATACTATAAATTTCCTGACGGTAACTTAAGAATAAAATTACCGTAGCAGATGGCACTGGAGATTTAAACATTTAGTGTGAAAGCAAACCGATGTTAAACATCGGTGGACTTTAAGTTCACTTGTTCTAGTGTGAAAAGGGTATTTATTTTAGTTTATTTTGGCTCTTTTATATAGTTTTTTTTTTTTTAATTTTTCCCTATGCATGTTAGCCTATGATTGTAATTTTCTATATTTTAATTGCTTAAAATTGTACATGTAAGGTAATTAAGTCATGAAAAAGGTTAATTTTTTCGATAATTAATTATGAAAACTAATTATTTTACATTTGTATTATAAATTATTGATTCTAATAAAATACTATAAATAGAAAAGGGTATAAGAGATATTGTAGCAGAGGTGGACATTTTATTCGAGACAGTTCACCATATTTTCCATGAAAAACTTGGCTATAGGAAAATGTGTAAGTGTCAAAATCTACCCAATGAGCACAAAGTTTATCGTTTCTTATTTCTAATATTTGAACTGCTGAAGAAACCTTGCAGGATAATATGTAAACTATATCATCATAGGGGTGGGGGGATTAGGGAGATAAATCCCCCCTCGCCCCGAAAATTCGAAAAGTACTAAAATTATAATTACAGCATTTCAAAATTGCGCCCTTTTCAATACATATAAATTTCGCTGTGGTGAACTATCCCCCCCGATATATTTTTCTGCGTACACCACTGCATGGAGGTGGTAATAGTTCGCGTCTTGCTTTCTATGTTTACATATTCCGGTTTTGAACAGAATTAAAAGTAATACACGGTAAACTGTGATAATGGCAAATTAATGTTTTACTAAGTTTTTAATTAATTTTTTGTTAAGCGTAACAAATGAAAGTGTTAACAATTGGAAAGCAGTAACAACTGTCATTTTCTTACTAATATGACCCAATCCATGCACAAACTTTCCGACTAAAATATAAAATAAGCGCTAAATAATCTTTTCAAAGACCAAATATGCATGCAATCAATTATACATGCATATTTTAATTGGTGTATTAGAAGTATTTTCCACATCATTAACATTACAGCAATACAACAAATTGGTATATAGTTATTTGAGTTTCAAATGATCGAAATACTCGAAATTTTATGTGCAAGGTATTTTTTCTACAACTGAATTATAATATTAAAAATGTAAGAAAAAAATTTTTTTTTGTAACTTCCGAAAAGTAACTTTGCATGTATTAGTGATTTATTACGGTTACGTAATTTTTTCATGGCGTTTGTTTTATTAATCTTGCCATAGTAGCCTGCAAAAAATACTGTAATGCACCCTATCATGGCAGGTAAAAAGGCAGACGTCGTGATAAAGTAACGTACAAGTTGTCCAGCATAAATTGAGCCAATTTCAAAGTTATAAATTCTCTTTCAATTATTTGCTGTTTGAGATTCGTAAATCAAATTAATAGTTTCAATTCAGAGTTTATATTACGAACGCCACTAAGTCTCCAGGTTCAAAACGACGGCCTGTAGAGGGTAGGAGTGCCTGCCCATCTGAGAGCAAAAAGATCTCCTTATATTGGACAATTTATACTTCTCACACAAAAAATAATAAGGTAATTTTACTTGACTACTTTTTTGGTTAGTTTTAGAAAAAAATAATCGAATCATTTCGGTCATTTTTAAAAGGGATCATATCTATTTTTTTCATAAAACTACCTTTTACCAGATTCTGCCCATTAACATGTCTATTCATGTATTCCATATGAAAACGGGTAATTTTTCACTAGCTGAAGCAGCTTTAACAAGACCAGGTTTCTGTCAGTCCGTTTGAAAAAGAATCATCTCCGAGAGATAGCCCATTTTCTAACTGAACCGGTGAAGAGAATATATTAATTATACTGTCTCAATTTTCTCTATTTATTACATCACCTGAAAGCAGTCCTGCTTATCAAGAAAAATTTCCTAATAATATAAAAAAAAAAATCAGCTTTGGCCACCATAGGACCGTCCGCCATCATAAAGTACTTGTATAAAATACATTCTAGCAGCAGAGTAAAAATAACTTGGTCTAATATTTCTAACAGAGATAGTATTTATTATGACCATGGAAACGATACTCATAAGTATGAAAAAATTGAGACAAAAAAAATTTCAAAAAATTTTCAATTTTTTTTTTCGTTTTATCAAAAAATGTCTCAAATAAAAGTTGTTAGTTATTAATTTTATAGCAACTATTGTTCAATAAATTTTTTCGAAATATTTTTCTGTTGTGAAATATTCGCAAAAATCTTAAAACCGGCACGAGTAAACTCCCATTTTTAGTCAACCGATTTTTACCAAAAGTTGATCAACTCGTGCCATTGATGTCAGAAGCTTAAATATGAAGTTTCATAAGAATACTTTCAGCCGAATTTGCTCTGCACGTGTACACAGATAGACGGACAGACAGACGGACAGACGGACAGACGGACAGACAGACCGAGAGACATCATGCTAAAAATAGTCAAAACGTAATGTAGGGACCTCAATTCGTGGAGATCCATCGAAATCTCGAAACGTCAAAATTGGTATGATCACAATACCTCCCTTATATATGTTGGCGGTCGGTAAAAAAAATGCAAGACATCAGAAAACTGTATCAGTATATTCCTAGCGACAAGAAAGATTTCTGGGATGAAATCTATGAATGGCCGACAACAACAGGCGAAGAACAGCCAGAAGAGTTTTAACTACCTATTTTACTATTTTTACTTTTTTTAATTTTAATTATCTTTACGTTTGACTCTTTTACTTTAAAATTGTCCAAATAAAGTTTGCTTTTTTTAAGTTTTGGAAAACTTTCATTTCGAAAAAGGGTCATCTCTGCTAGAGAAAAAAAAAATCTGGTGGCCCCTCATTTTCCAAAAGGATCATGTTAAAAAAGTTTTTTATTTCTTCTGAACATTTTCAAAAAATTGACATGACCCCTTTTCAAAATGACCGATTCACTTGTACTTTACGAATGCACTGAAACGAAAATTGAAAAAATTAAGAAGTGAATGAATTGCTATGGTTCCCCCACATCTCACGACGACACAACGGTATCCACAAACTGGACTATATGTTCTTTCCTTACTTATCTGGGCACACGCATCACACCTTTAGGCTCATAACAATGACGGTGTTACTTCAACCGCCTAATCAAGTATTTAAGAGATATTTCTGTCTTCTCGCTGTTTTTTCCAACTATTTAGATGCACTAATATAATTAAAAACAATATTTGTAAAATCCATTAAATAATGTAGTTCCATTGCTACAGTGTTCCAAAGAGTATGTGCTAAATTTGGTCCAGATCGATTAAAGGACCAGGACTGTATAGCGAACAAACAAACAAACATATATATATATAGATTCTGAGAAGGGTATCAAATGAAAGCCCTTAGTTCGTGGAATAACGATCAAAATTTTTTTTTTGCAAAATAAATTATTTTGACGCAACTTTTGCCAAAATTGTGCAAAAAAATTGTTCCACGGCCTGTAGCACAGATGGTTTAAACTAATAATCTGAAAAAATTCGAAGCAATGTACATTGGTGTGAACCAGAATAGTACAACAGGAATTTATCAGATTATGTTTTCGGAACGCAATTTTTGTGTTTTTTGGTTGACGATGTAAAATATTTAATACGTTATGTAACACGGTAAACCAGTAAGCTTTCATAGTGTAATGGTTAGCCTTCTCGCTTCCTAAATTACAAACTAGGGTTCGCTTCCCGTCAACTTCAGACAATTTTTTTTTCTGTTTTTTTTTGCATTTTTATTTTTTTAAATTATTTTGTCGAAATTCTAATTATATTTTGGCAAATGTTGCATTTAATTTTTAAAAGCGTAAATTTAATTACCAGTGGGAATTGTTGATATTATAATTTAATTCTATGTTTCAATGTATACGAAATCAGAGGGGCCGAGCTTATGACTTAAAACAACCAATGGGAGCCATAGGCGCAATTTTAAAAATCTTAATGAGCCTTGCTATATGAAATACTGCATATATTTAGAAACCTAAATAATGGTATTAGGCATTCGAATTAAAATTAACAAAAAAATAATTTTAACATAAAATTTGTTTTAGCATATCAAATAACCATCATTCACTTACTAATTACTTGCGAAACCCTGAAATGTGTGAAAATTCACACTTCACATCAATTTTTTTAATATATCTGTATATAAAGATAAATTAAAGTTATATTATTTACTTAAAAATATAGAGAAGCTCCATTTCCGTGCTAAAACGATTGCTTGCGAATTTACGTTTAGACTTCAAAATTTCCATCACTGAGTAAAATACAGTTGAAACTTTTTTTTTATCGGGCAACATACAGTTTTCATTTCCAAAACTACCATTAATTGATAACTATGTAAAATGCATTTATTTTAAAATAGAACATAAACTGGCAACTTGTTATTATCATCGTACCCTACCGGTAACCGACGAGTTCATCGAAAATCAATTCATCGAAAATCAATTCATCGAAAATCAATTCATCCAATGATCAATTCGTCGAATCATCAATTCATCGAAAAAAAATATTTGTAAATATTTGAGAGGTATGCCGAGGGGATCGGAAAGTCAAAAAAGCAGTGGTCAATAAAAGTAGAGACTAAGAAATAATTGCATAAATTTTTTTATATGGTTTAAAAAAAGGTGAATAAAGTGACATAGTGTTTGAATATAAATAAAGAAATATATTAAGAAAACTTATATAATAAAACAAATAAATTTTTTGTTTTTAAGGTTTAATAAGACAGGTTATGGGCAATTGCACGCAAATATTTTTTATAAATTCATACACAATTATACGCATTTTATTTGGGCTAATATGGGGGAAAATAAAGTACTATGCATCTAAAAACAAGGTAATTAGGTTAGGTTTAGTTAGTAAAAGTCTAAAACCGAGAGCGAGTTACCCATCTTCTAGTTTAAGGACAAAGCACTATTTTAGATTAGGTTAGGTTAGTGAAGGTTTTGTTAGAAGAAGCCGAGCGAAGCGAGCTACTCATCTTTTAGTTTAATGTCAAAACACTATCTTAGGTTAGGTTAGGTTAGTAAGGCTTTGGTTAGAAGACGCCAAGCGAAATGAGCTACCCATCTTCCAGTTTAATGTCAATACACTATCTTAGGTTAGGTTAGGTTAGTAAGGGTTTGGTTAGAAGAAGCCGAGCGAAGCGAGCTACCCATCTTCTAGTTTAATGAAAAAACACTATCTTAGGTTAAGTTACGTTAGTAAGGGTTTGGTTAGAAGAAGCCGAGCGAAGCGAGCTACCCATCTTCTAGTTTATGGACAAAACAAACTCACACTAATATAACAGTGCCACCTGTTTAGAATCACAAAAATTATTAATAGACCAATTATGATAGTTATTTAATAAGTGTAGTCTGTCAACTTTTATTGACCACTGCTTTTTTGGCTTTCCGATACCCTCGGCATTCCTCTCAAATATTTACAAAATATTTTTTTTCGATGAATTGATCATTCGATGATTTGATTTTCGATGAATTGATTTTCGATGAACTTACCGTGAATCTACGCTACCTGCTCGGCACGACGGGAGAGTTCTATGACAGGGCTATACGAAAAATGCTAGACCGCATGCAAAAATGCATCGATTACAACGGGAATTATGTAGAAAAACAGTAGAAAGTCCAGGCTTTCCAACAATGTATAACTTATTGCAAATAAACGAGTTTTTCTGTGTGAAAAAAAAAATTGGAGACCTTATTTTACGGACAACCCTCGTATTAAGGAAACATACGTAGTAAATAATTTTGTATGCTTTTTTAACTTGTAACAAGTTTTTATTGTATACTGTATACTTTGCACAACAATAATACTCTACACAATAAAGAAAATTTAATGTACCCAATTGAATTGGAGGGAAACGACTAACAATGTGTAACGAAATTTTAGTAAACCATAAAATCTATATTCTTATAGTTGCTATTAACTGTGAAATATATCGAAATAATCCGTAGTAAAAAATGTTTCATTGTTTCATTTCCATTGTTTTGCATTTAATCAATCCTGAGTCAACATTTATTTGGTTATTTGAATTGTTTGTGCACAATGTATTTAAAAGAACTCAGCTATTTTTCTTCAGTGGATCAGTGGATGTAATTTTATTGGTTTATAATGTATTGTTAAATCTTATCAAATACATATGTCAAGCGAAAAAGAACGCAGACTTATTATTCACAAATTACTTGCATTTAAAAAAAAAATAGGTAATAAGAATCTCAAAAGTGTTTGTAACAATAAAATTAGAGGTTTTGTTTGTTTGTTAATGTTTTTGTTCTCATAATAAATAAATAAATAAAAGTTTCCCAACGTGTAGATAGGCGTATAGGAGCAGAGAACATAAGTTCTCCGTTGGTACGGGTCCGGACAATTCATCGCAGAAAATTCATCGTGGAAAATTCATCGTGGAAAATTCATCGCAAGAAACTTTATCGCGGGGAACATTCATCGCAGGGAAAGTTCATCGCGAGAAAATTCATCGCAAGAAAATTCATCGCAGGCAAGATTCATCGCGATGAAAATTCATCGCAGGGAAATTACAAACGCTAAGGTCGTACGTACGTGCGCATTGCTGGGAACGAAATTTATTGATGTAAAATTATTAGCTAAACTCCAACTAGGTAGGGTTGGTGTTTTTGGACCAAATTAGGTCCAATCCATCTTCTGAGAGTAGGGTCGAAATTTTTGGATCAAATTAGGTTCAATCCAACTTACTTACGCGTTACGCGTGTGTGTCGCGAGTATTGAATGAAAATAGAATAAGGGATTATCAAATTTTATCCAAATTTATGTGAAAATTTTGCGTTTTCCTTGTACATTTTAAGAGTTTCTGAAGTAATCGACTTTCACCGAAATATGTAAATACAGCTTTGTGGAAAACATAGAAGACCACCATGCCAAATATTAAAACTAAACAATATTTTGTTTATGTAAAGTTATATTTTGGCAAATGTTGCATTTAATTTTTAAAAGCGTAAATTTAATCACCACTGGCACTCGAATTAAAATTAACAAATACCTATTTTAACATAAAATTTGTTTTGGCATCCCAAATAATCATCATTTACTTACAAATACCTGCGATACCCTGAAATGTGTGAAAATTCACACATCAATTTTTTAATAGTTTTTCTATATGTGGATCAAAGAGCTGTACAAGCATGGCAATTTTTAACTTTCTAGGTCCAGCCGTTTGGCCACAATTTCTATCAACACATAGACAGACAGATACATGACTGACGAGATAAAGATTTTTTGTTACACCTACAAAACCCTAAAAAAAACTTGAAAATTGTGGAAATTGTTTAACATGAAACCATAAGGTCAGATTTTTTTGTCTCGTATTACAAGATGTTCATGTTAAAAGAAGTAAACCAAAAAAAAAAAAAAAAAACTCACCTATGTTTTTGATGTCGTATGATTAAGATAACTAATTTAAGTAAGTTAACATTTTATGCACTATATAACACTATAAAAGAGAGCTCTTTGTATACGTCCTATTTTGACCATTGTACAGTAATGGTAGATAAATTATACGAATACTAGGAATTTTTTACTGAACACGAAAGTTACCAAATTAGACGTGTCACTCACTTCAATAATATACTGTTAATGAAATGTTTTGCCTGGTAATCCCATTTGTTTAAAATGATAAGAATAGTGTACGACAAGTGGGATTATTATATCTATATTTTATTATCAGATGTCGACCTAGTCAATAGGATTTTAAGTCATAAATAGTAATCAATTTTGTGACGACGTCCATGTTAAGCGTTTTCATTAAAATTAAATATTTTCAGGAAATAGGCCATTAAATAAACCACACCATTGAAAAGAAAAAACCTGTTCCGATAATATAATTATCTTCTTCAGTTTATTCAAAATAATTAAACCATTGTGTTGTAGAATTGACATACAGTTATGTACAGCGGCGGCGAAAGGCAGCGGCGTCAGGGGCACAGGCCCAGAGCGCCAGTTCTTAGGGGCGCCAAAACAAACTCTTAAATATACATATTCTTAAGTTTTTATTAAGTTTTTCTACTTTTATTTAGATAAAAATTATATATTTTCATTTCTATATCAATCTTGTACATATTAAATATAAAATTGAGTTTAAAGATGTACAAATTTATTCTTCTTTTGGACTGTATTAACTTAAGAAAGTTAATACAGCCAAAATCAGTTATAAATGTTAAGAATTTTGGCGGCACATTTAGACATGCAATGGCACCTTGACTTACAAACTTAATTTGTTCCTGACGGTTGGTATCTTAAAAATTGATGTGAAGTGTGAATTTTCACACATTTCATGGTTTCGCGGGAATATAATAAGTGAAGGCAGCATGCTGAGTGTGTAGGACAAATTATATTTTGTAATAATCACGGCAAAAAGAACTATATTTTTAAAATAATTTATCGTCTGTTAATCTAAGAGCTTTAAAAACAAATTTTATGTTAAAATATTTTTTTGTTAATTTTAATTCGGATACCTAATACCAATATTTAAGTTTCTAAATATGTGCAGTATTTTTTTATATAGCAAGTTTCATTAAGATTTTGAAAATTGCGCCTATGGCTTCCATTGGTTGTTTTAAGTCATATGCTCCGCCCCTCTGGTTTCGTATACATGACACATAGAATTAAATTATAATTCCAACAATTCCAACTGGTTATTGAATTTACGATATAATTATATGCAACATTTGCAAAATGTAACTAGAATTTTGACAAAATAATTTAAGCAAAATAAAAATGAAAAAAAAAACAAAAAAAATTGTCCTCTACCCGGGAGAAAACCCTAGTTTGCTGCGTAGCAAGCGAGCAAGCTAACCAGTAGACGATACGCCTTCTAGTATAGAGTGTTACATAACTATAACTTTTATGCATCGTCAACCAAAAAACACAAAAATGTGTTATTTTCCGAAAACATAATCAAATATTCCTGTTGTACTATTCCGGTTCGCACCGAAGTACATATCTTAGAGTTTTTTAAGATTTCTAGTTTAAACCATTGGGCTACAGGGTGTGGGACAAAAAAAAATTTGCACAATTTTGGCAAAAATTACATTAAAATAATTTATTTTGCCGAAATAAAATTTTGATCGTTAACCCACGTGCCAAGGGCTTTCATTTGATACCCTACTCATAATTTAAAAAATATATATATATTATTTTTTCTATGAGCACATATTTGTTTATATTTTTAGGGGGATATGTTTTTAGATGTTTTAGTATTTTTCCTATGTGCAGGTCAAAGAGTTGTATAAGCATGCCAAATTTAAACTCTCTAGGTTTAGCTATTTGGCTACAATTTTTACTGAACATACAGACAGACAGACGACAAAATGACGGTATAAGGGATTTTTGGTCATACCTACAAAACCCTAAAAAGTATATATCTAGAAACCCAATTTTCCATTATATCTTATGGGAAATCAGTTAATCCGTTCCTAAATTAAAGAATCATGAAGAAAATCCATAAAATTTAAAAAAAATATATATATTTTCAACTAAATGAAGAAAATGCAAAGAAATGGAACCTTTTTTCACTATAAATATGCATTTTGTGTACCAATACATATTAATTTTTATTTATAAAATTGTCTGTTTTACATGATTAGTATGAAAATCATCTTGCATTAAATTGAAAAAAAGGGCAATTTTCTTGTGTCTGGTTTTGTGGTTTAGGAGTTTTCGATTTGTTGCCTATATTAGTAGCTTGTTAGTTGTCTGTTTCTAGTACTAGGGAAAAAAGTTTAAAAAAGTATAATGTAAACAGGCTTTAACTCATTTGAAATGAAAAACATCATGGTTCGTATCAAGAAGTCAAAATAGGATATGAAAATAGTTTGTATCGAGAGATTTGTAAGTCGTGGTACCACTGTATTAACAAATTTACTTACCGCTAACTAGTAATCGGTTAAAATGTTAAAATATTTAAATTGCAACCATCTAAATCAAAAGAATATGTTTGAAATAAGATTGCGAGCACCTAAACTCCCATCTTCGGTACGCCCATGCATATTGTAAAAAAGGGCGCAGTTTGGCGGGTTTGCCCCGGTCGCCAAAAGAGCTAGCGCCGGCTCTGGCTATGTAGTATTTCCATCGTTATTATAATAAATATTGTGAATTATGATTAACGCTATAGGCTACTGTACTAATTACTTCTTACAAAATAAATATATTAAAAATAATTTGAAAAAAAAACTTCTAGTGGTAAATTTGAATTTAATTTTAAATTAAGTAAGAAATAAATTGATGTGAAGTGTGAATTTTCACATTTTCCAGGGTTTTTTTAACTATTTTCTAAGTGATAACAAATTGTGGATTATTCTTTCAAAAGTTATCGAAATTTATGAGTTTTAATGTATACAGTCCGATTATATTAAACTGGCCTGGTGAGAGTTTGTGCTGCGCAGAGTGCGACAGTATTATGAGTGAGTGAGACATAAGTTGTGTCACTCGAGTACAGTGTGGAAAAAAACGCACGGTTGACTTTATAACGCACGAACGCTGCCCTGTTTGCTTTGAAAATTAATTTTACAAGTGGCTTTAACACCAGGGATGGGGAGTCAAAGTCGGGAGTCGAGGAGTCAATGTTTCTTGGAGGAATTGATGTCGAACTCAGGAGTCGGAAAAAGTTATCGACTCCCGATTCTTTAAATTAATTTTTATCAAGGATGAAAACAAACCGAAAATGACAGCAAAATAATCCTATTACTACAATTTTTTAAGGCACGGTAACATGAACGACATTTTGTTCTTTGTACAAGAACGAAAATGAAATTAAAAATTTTCAATACCGGTTTTAACCGGTTTCCTTTATGCTTTTCAGTTTAAAAGTTTGTTAATATTGCTCGTAGTAACAGATTAATACGATAAGGCAGTAAAGAATTTTGTTTTTACTCATATTCATTTTATTTTTTTCTATATACTCTGTTTATTAAGTTTAAGCGGAACTAAACTGGACTTTTATTTTTACAAGTTGTAACGAGCTTCGTGATTATTTCATGTTGGTAGTAAAAATAAAAATAAATAAATAATAAAATTAAAATAAATAAAAAAAATAAATAAAATAAACCCCAGATATTTAATGTAAATATGGTCTGTTTCAATAGTTTAAGCGGAACTAGATATTACAATCTATTAACTTTTAATGATTGAATGAAGCTTTTTATCATTTTGTTTAACAAAAGCCCACTTTGATCGTTAAAAAGTGTGCTCGTGATAACTTAAGAAAATAAAAATTCTATTTAGTTCCGCTTAAACATTCGGAATTGACTTTACGATTTACGAGTGAAAGGAGTCGGAGTCAAGAGAGGGAGTCGGTGTTCAAAAATACCGACTCGGGAGTTAATTTTTCTGCCGATTCTTCATCCCTGAGTAACACATGAGTGCTATAGTCGGTTCAAACGTTAGAATGCAGGTCCAGTACAGGACAAATGGAGTAGTTCTTTTTCATACTCTCAGATAGGTTCTCCCAATGACTCTGTCCTTTTCTCTCTTGGTAAGGTCGCCGGTTGTAAAACGTGCTCAAAACACAGTATTCTACAAAAGGTTATTCATTTAGGAACGGCGTCACCTGAATTTTGTAAAAAATACTAGTCTTTTATACTTTTTCCATTTAGTTTCAATGAATTAACAACAGAAGAACATAAAATTTGCACTTTTACACTTTTACAACATTTGGCAACACCGCTCCCATTTGCCATAAGAGCAATACTGCATTCTAACGTTTGAACGGACTATACTTGAATACTAACAACGTCCTCTCCTATTTTTCTGGCTACTGTGCAACCGGTCAACCTAAGATAGCCGGACTGTATCCACATTTTGTTATCATTTATTAAATACATACAAACCCCAATTTGTAAAAATTCACATTTCACATAAATTTCTGTGTAATATTATTCTCTTCTTTTAAATTATAAACGTTCTATTGGAATTACTTATAGTAAATTAATGAGTTAAGCAGAATCGGAGTAATAATGATACTGTAATCTTCAACTGCATTTGAATGTGAAGACGGGAAAACCTTGGCAACGGATATTGCATCAAATAAAACAAAAGAAACAAAGCAAAACCTATTTTTCCCTAATTGGTATATAATTGGTATATCCTACAGTGTATAGAACAGATGATAAACATATTCCAAAACTTTGCTTGAACTTGTATATAATTTTATTTTTCAACGAAACACTCAAATAGTCCCCTTGGATACTTGCTGTTGAAATTTGTAAGAAGTTTTCAATTCTCTTCAATTATTTCCCAGAACTGGAGGCCATCTATTACGGCTGCATTCAATCAAAAACGTATTTATTGATAGAAAATATTGCGGTAGATGTTTTGGTAAATATAAATTAAGAAACTATCCTTAATTATCCAGTTTTGAAACGTGTCCATCTGATTGCAACGTGTTCCCAAGTTGCAAGATCAACTATGAGACCTAAGTTTTCTAACAAATGGCGTAGCAGTAAGGCCCGCCGTGCATTCGGTCTCCCAGTCAACAATTCCCCAATCTTTTAGCTACGTCACTGTTGTCAACATTAATTACACGTAATGCACCCGTAACCTGGCACATGGGCAACTAAATTTTAGTCGAAAGTTAAGGGTTCTAAACATTATTAATACAATTGTACACATAGTAAACCATCACATTAGATTGTATGACGATTTTACTAATCCTAGAGAAATAGCTGACTGCGGCACGGTCTAAAAAAAGCTGTGGCCACCATAAGACCGACCGCCATCATAAAGTACTTGTATAAAATACATTCTAGCAGCAGAGTAGAAATAACTTGGCCTAATATTTTCTAACAGAGATATTATTTATCACGACCATAGAAACGTTACATATAAGTATGAAAAAATTGAGACGTGGAAAAAATTTCGAAAAATTTTACAGAAATTATTCGAAATTTTCCGTTTTATCAAAAAACGTCTCAAATAAAAGTTATTAGTTATTGCATTTATAGCAACTTTTGTTAAATAAATTTTTTCGAAATATTTTTCTGTTGCTAAATATTCGCAAAAATCTTAAAATCGACACGAGTAAACTCCCATTTATAGTCAACCGATTTTTACCAAAAGTTGATCAACTCGTGTCATTGATGTAAAAAGCTTAAATATGCAGTTTCCTTTTTCCAAAATCCTTTTAGCCTAATTTGCTCTTGACGGACAGACGGACAGACAGACGGACGGACGGACAGACAGACCGACAGACATCATGCTAAAAATAGTCAAATCGTTATGTAGGGACCTCAATTCGTGGAGATCCATCGAAATCTCGAAATGTCAAAATCGGTATGATCACAATACGTCCCTGATATATGTTGACGGTCGGTAAAAATGAATAGAAACGAATCATTCTATCGAAAAGTACCATGGTATACTTTAGTTAAGTATTGGTTATTGAAAACTAGTGAACGGGCTAGTAAAATCTTTCCAAGAAATATGCTAAAAACATTCATATCAAGCAGAAAATATATTCCAATGTGTTTAAATATTATGTGAATATCGCTTTCTTAAAATTGTGATTATAGTTTTATAATGAGAGTCAATTTAACTTGAGAGTCAATTCGCAATGTAAGTATGATTTACAAAACTTAAAAAAAATGACCAAAATGTCGATTAAATAGATAAAAATTACTAGATTTTCAAATCTAGTTTCGCTTAAACGTTTGGAATAACATACATTTTCAGAAATGAAAACTGTGAAATGAGCAATAAACAAATTACATAAATTAATAAAATGTATTTCTCTTTTAGTGATTTTGCTAATGTTAGTTGAAAATACATTCCATGGATACCTAGATGACTTTTTTTCGATCATATTGTATTACAACTAATTCCAACATCCAAATAATCAAACTGCATCGTTAAGAGTTGTCGTGGCTCCGTGGTAAGACGGTTGCCTACGGAGCACAGGGACGCTGGTTCGATACCTCCCATCTCCTTCGGATTTTTATCTTCCGATATTGTGCAGACATTTCTGGGGTACTCACTCAGCCTCAAGTATTTAATACTTATAAATGAGTACCTGTTCGTTCAGCGATAATAGGACCGGACGAAACATCCCACTGACCACGTGGCTTTCATGTCTATGATCGACGGTCTAGAAACGGAGAACTTACCTTCTCAGCCCCTTATACGCCTATCTAGGCGTTCGGAAATTATTATTTATTTATTATTTTATTAAGAATAAAATAATTAGATAATAAATGTTATTAAACACCAATAACTGCTAGGCAATGAACTAATTTGTAGTAAAACCCTCTACGAATGCACTTAATTGCCTTTGTGTAATTTTGTTTCTCTCTTGTTTAATTGTATTTCTTAATAAATAAATAAATAATAAAAATAAATAATAGGTTCCCAAACGTCTAGATAGGCACATAGGGGCAGAGAAGGTAAGTTCTCCGTTTCTAGACCGCCGGTCATAGATATGAAAGCCACGTAGCCTGTGTAATGTTTCAACCGGTCCTATTATTCTTGTATGAACAGGTACTCATTTGTAAGTATTAAATACTTGAGGCTGAGTCGACCCCAGAGCTGTCTGCACAATATCGGAAAGTAAAAATCCGAAGGACGTGGGAGGTTTCGAACCAGCGTCCCTGTGCTCCGTAGGCAAGTCCTACAATACGATATGATCGAGAAAAAAGTTATCTAGATAGCCATGAAATGTGTTTATTTTTAAATTATGTTGGCAATATCACTCTACAGTATCATTTAACTGACATTTGACGTGTGAGTTTTAAGTTTTGATATTCCAAATAAACATATATTTGTAAAAAGTTGTGTTTGACCTTGATTAATAGTATTAGGGCGAAATAATTTATTATCACTGAAAATACAAATGTGTACAAAAACTCAAAAAAATCGGTTTGATTGATGTGGGTCAAAATTTGATTACAAGATTTGATTCAGATATACAAACAAACAAACATGAAACCAACCTAAATAAAACCGTTCAATTTTGTACTTTTTAGTCTATTGGGAAGGTCTAAACCAGTGTTTCTCAACCGAAAATGTACCACGGACCAGTAAAATATTTAATTTTCTACCGTGGACCACAAAAAATATATGTACTATTAAACAAATTTATTGTATATGTAGACTCTCAGGGGCGGCTCTTGTATAGTCACTGCGGAACTGCAGCACCCCCTTTTTTGTCCATATATGAATATATTTTTTAATTTATTCATATTTGCTTGTAATAATTAATTTTATCATCAACAATTGTTTATACTCTTTATATTGTATAAAAAAAAAAAAAAATACATCTTGCAAGAAGCACGCGAACCGCCTCTGTAAGTTTCAGCACTAAGAAGAGCGAAGAACGCTAGCTGAACTGTGACGTATATTGATGGTTTTTGACGTATATTGGAGATTAACGCAAGCATTTACACTAGCAGTGACATACGTAATGCGGCACTGTGCATCAAGCAGTTCCTTTACTAAGTTTGTAGTGTAGTAATGAATCAGGATAGGTTAAACGCACTTGCAATGATTTCAACTGAGAAAAGATTACTCAACAGTCGCACAATCATCAAAGAAAATGTTATTGACCTTTTCGCTAGATATAGGACGAGAAAAATGAATTTTATTTTTAAGTAATTTTGGAATATACCCAAATATAAATTTATGGACAATAAACAATATTTTTTCATGTTTAATTCTTTTTTAATTTTGACGATAACTTCGAAATTTTATCACGCATTTATGATGTGTTTGCAAATTTCGAAATTTGCAGCACCCCCGCGTTTTCAAATCACGAGCCGCTACTGTAGACTCTACATCTATATAATATCGCAGTAGTAAAAAATCACTGAAAGCTGAACAAAAATCACTGAAAATGAACAAAAAATCGTAAAAATTAACAAAAAAGCCTTTCGCGGACCACTAAAATTTTGCTAAGGGCCACCGGTTGAGAAACGCTGGTCTAAATTATACACCACTCTTAAAATTTTTCAAATTCAAACACGAATTTTTCAAATCGATTCAATAATTTGCATTCGCATCACAGCAGGAGGCCGCGCTTATTTGGTTGGGAAACACTGATATAGCCTATATCTTTCTAAGTCTTACGGAGATCTAAGATATACACCAAAGAATTTTTCAAATAGGTATTTTAATTTGATTTTGCGGCACACCAGGGTGTCGCACCTATCTCATTAATAGTATTAGGACGAAATATTGTATCACAGGAAATACATATGTGTACAAATTTATTACAAAATTTGATCCAAACAAAAAGACAAACATGAAACCAACCTAAATAAAACCGTATAAAAAGCATATACCAGTCATATTATTACTTATCTCAGTTTTATTTTGCTACTTAATTTTACTATAGTAAATAACTATAACGTTAAATATGGAAAAGAGACAGTCAAGCAAAATAAAATAAAATAACGAAAATCATGTAAGATTAAAAAGCAATATGTAGCTTTGCCATCGCAATATGAAGTTATGGCGTTAGATGATCACGTAAAAATATATGTTTTCCACTTAAAATATTCACAAAGTATCAACACAGATAGAATTTAAGTACTTACATTGTTTCTCAAAGTAAAATCCAAAAATTGCAATGTTAAACTAAGTCACAATGTTGCAATTTCACTTCACGCGATATATTTTAGACTGAAATTAACAATAAATATTCTATTGGTTTTATACTTCTAATCATGTTAAGCCAGTATTATTAACTGAAACAATAAGCACAGTTGGCAAAAAAATTCTAAGTGCGCTCTGATAAGAGTATGGATAAGTCCCACTCTTTCTGTGCTGTAGGTGGAGTTCTCGCTGTCTTAAGTACAAGTAACTCTCTTTAAATTTAAATATTTACGAATATTAGGCCTTCCCCCCAATTTACTATTGCATAAATACAATGTATCATTCCTGTGTTTTGGGGAATATCATTTTGATTCAATGACATACAGACAATGAATTTTAAATTGAATTTCATAATATGGATTTGTCCTTTGGTTAATTATTTGGTACGGTTTTAAGATATTCAATTTATGGTATTGTCTTTTGTGGCATTTAAATATGGACACATCGGCGTAGGGTTGCTAGAGTTATTTTTTGCTTTGATATATTTTCTGTATTTTTATTTAAAATTAGTATTATGGTAATGCAAAGTTTTTAGTATCATACAACATATTCTTCGTTGGACACTGTTAGTCGGGTTGACTTTTGGCCCTACTCATCTCATTTATCCGTCTCGACAGTGGGGTGGCGTCCATCACTGTTGCCAACTTGGCGCTTTTAGCACTAATATTGGTGTTTTTTTACCAGTTATTGCGCTCTTTTAGTTTAATTTGCGCGGTAGCTCAATAACGGTATTTTTCTTTATAATCTGGCGCGTTTTATAGTGCTGTTTTATATATAAAATTTACTTGCATAAAATAAATATACTTGTAAATTACAAATAAAATCTGTTTCTTTGGTTTGGTGGAACTAGATTTTCAATTCTAGTTACATTTACAGATTAAGTGAGGTTTTTGATAATTTTGTTTAACAAAAACTTGCTTCAAACCATTAAAGAAGAGCTCATGACAATGAAAATTCCAGCAAATCTGCAGGTTTCAAACTACACCGTACAAAATGTACACAAATTATAACAAATGTTATAGGGCAGCATTTTAAAGAAACGTTAATCAGAAGATTTCTGGTCAGAAGTATATGTTTACAGAGATGCAGCTGGAATAAATCCTTTTAAAGAACTGACTGAACTTGTAAAGTCTGCTTTATCACTACCCCATTCGAATGCTGATGTCAAAAGACTTTTTAGTAAAATGAATATCGTAAAAAATAAATTAAGGAATAGACTGATAGATAAAACTACAAACGCAATATTGCATATAAGTTATGGTCTTAAAAGGCATAATTCGTGTTCTGATACATGTGTTCTACCACCAGATGTATTAAAATTATTTGACATTAACAAAACTTATGAAGAAGAGGACTGGAGGATTATTCCTCAAGAAGATTCTAAACTAGAACTTAAGGAAATCACTGTATTTGTAAATAATTCATAAGTAGTAATGAATGTAAAAAATAATAATAATACAACATAATCAACAAATAATATATGTACTTTATATACATTGTTGTTAAATTTTGAACGATTAAACAGCATGAGTAAAATGTAAAATCTGTCTGATTATTAAATATGTTATAAAATCGCGCCTATGCAATTTTTATTCTGTTGTATTATTATTTTTTTAATTCGTTAGTAAAGTCCAATTACCGTAACTATGAAATGACGTCACAGTTGAAAAACTCACCTTGTTGCCAATTCGTAAACTGTCAAGACAAGTTAGGTTATATCGAACAACCAGGTTGACACCTAAATGTCAACCTGACAAATAACGATTGAACACTCCAATTTCAAACTGGCAACATTGAAAAAATGTACCAAAATTAAATAAATAAATGTACTAACTGAGTTATGGATTGATGTTAATTAAAACATATCATAACGTTGGTACTTAAAATAACCAAGTGTGGCGTCATCTCATATTTATTGTGAATGGAGTTTATTAATGAATTATTTACAAATATTGTATGTACAGTGATTTTCTTGGGCATACCGTGCAGAATCCTCTTAAAGCCTAAGAATTATATTTATTTTAATTTTATAAAATATTTATTTATATATAAATTCGAAACGATTAGGCGGAACTAACCGGAATTTTAATTTTTGTAAGTTGTCATTAAGTAAGTTGGCTTTTCCTCAACAAAATGATCAAAAGCTTCACACAATCGGTAAAAATAATCAGAATTGAAAATCTAGTTCTGCCTAAACCAAAGGAACAGACTTTATAAAAATATTTATATGTGAACTGTCTGATTTTTAATCTTTAAACTTTTATGTATCTGTGATTAATTCAATATGCTTATTAAATAATAAATTAAATGAATTACTAATTTAAAAAATATATATTTAGTTTTAGTGTTTATTTTTTAGTCTTTTTTACATTTCCAATGGTACTTTTTAGTGTTTTTTGACACTACATATAGCGCCTTTCTCTTTCCTTGAGTTGGCAACAGTGGCGTCCATGGAAGCAGAGGATTCAGTGCAACCCTTGCTCAATCACACTGTAATATTTTTTTGTAAATAATCTTTTTCTAAAAGTTAATTTAATAATATATTTATTTACAGGTGCAGAATCCATTTTTACCACACGAAATGATTAATGTGATGGGTAACTCAGTGGTTCCCAAAATTTTCGGTTCCCGGCGCCCTTAATGTATCAGAATTTTTCTGCGGCGCCCCAAGTAAAAATATTGGTCTAACTAACGCAACTGAAGAAATATTGGAATATTTCCGTGGCGCACAGTTTGGGAATTGCTGATATAGATAAGAAGTACGTATTAGTTTATAAAGATAGTTAAAAAAAGGAGGCAGACTAACATTTCATCGGCTTTGAGCCATATTGTGGACTGCTTATTTTATTTTATTTTTTTGCTGCAATTGTCAAAATTTTAGACCTTCACTCAAAAGTGACCATATATTTGTGATCTAATGCTAAAAAAATATAATTATACCAATTTACCAACAAAATTCAATTTTTTTTTTTCTACTAAAATTTTGGTCAAATATTTTTTTACTCTAATTTTAGCCAAAATATTGTTTACAGCTAATTTTGGGGTGAGGATTATGAAAAATATTTTTTTAAAAAATCATGCTTTCCTAAATCCCATTCTTATTTTTTTTTTATACAAAACTAGGTGGATTTTAATAATTCAAACCACAGATTTCTATCCCTAACCATTTTATAGTTATGAAAAATTTTCAAAAATTTTGTTTGTTTCAAAATATTGTTACAAGGCAATTAGGACCTCAAGATTTTAAAAATTTCAACCGCAAATCTTTATCGCATTATGTTTTTGAGCTACGTCCATGCGGAAATAAAAAATTTCTATAAATCAGTGGTTAATAATATTATGAATATTAAAATTTGTCATAATTTTAAAATACGCTAAACGAATTATGCTTCAAATTTTTTCTAGTCTAAATAAACTACGAGGAATCCAAAAATTCTAACTTCAGGTCATTTTCTCTAACAGTTATTTTAGTTGTAATTTTTTTTTAATTCACAATTTTCACAAATAATGTAAATTATGCCATTAATAATATTTGTCATAATCTCAAAATCCATTAAACGATTAATGCCCCAAACTATTTACAGACTATATAAATTACGGAGGGTCCAAAAATTTCGACCGCAGATCGATATTGTAAACTGTTTTTGAATTCTACTTTTTTCAATTCATTATTTTCACAAATAATGTAAATTATACCATTAAAAAAATTGTCGTAATCTCACAACGCGTTAAATGATTGAAGCCCCAAATTTTTTCTAGATTAAATAATCTACGGAGAAACCAAAAATTTTAACCGGAGGTTGCAGTCTCAAACCGTTTTTGAATGTGCTTTTTATTAATTCAAAATTTTCACAAATAATGTAAATTATACCATTAAAAAAATTGCCGTAATCTCACAACGCGTTAAATGATTGAAGCCCCAAATTTTTTCTAGATTAAATAATCTACGGAGAAACCAAAAATTTTAACCGGAGGCTGCAGTCTCAAACCGTTTTTGGGTTGTGCTCTTTATTAATTCAAAATTTCACAAATATAATCTGTCTCATTTTATAATACGAAACTAGATCTGGTGAGTCTGTGTCAAATGTACTAAAGATGATAAGGTAAGTGTTCCCATCTTCGAAATAATAAAAAAATATGTGAAAAATAGAAGCCGTGTTTATTGGATAACATTTCTAAAATCCGTAAATATATTTAACTTATTCATGTAATATTTAATTCATTTTGAAGTATTTTGTAAGCAATTTAATAAAGAACATTAATTAGAAATTAAATTACATCAATACGGGGAAGATTTACTATACCCCACTCAACATAACCTTATTCTAGCTAAACTATTCTAACATAACTAGTATTCTAGCTAAAGCCTAGCCTAGTCTAATCTTTCATAACGTAACCTAACCTAACCTTTTTAAGGATTATTTAAGCCTTCTGTATAGAGACAGCACATAAGGTTATGTTCAGTGGGGTATAGTAAAGATTGGCCCATCAATACATATGGTGACATCATACTTTGGTGACTGTTGTGGTGTAAATAGACTTTAATGGAAATATATGAACTTGTAAATCTGGCTTTTAAATATTTGGTTAAGTTTTATTATATCGAAGTTATATTCACTCAAAAACTATATATGTCAGATAACAAACTGGCATGTCAGAATTGCGATTGACATGTCAAAATTGTGATAGACATGTAAAATATTTTGAAAAGTGCCACTTCAGAATTACCACCCTAAGATGATATTTTAAATATACAACATAAAAAATGAAATTTCCCTCTTAGTTTCGTATTACAAAATGAGACAGATAATAACATAAATTATACCATTAAAAAAAATGACGTAATCTCAAAACGTGTTAAACGATTAAAGCCCCAAATTTTTTCTATACTAAATAAACTACAGAGATTTTTAGATGCCTATAACTCAGTGGTGCCCAAACTTTATTGGTTAACTTTTACTAACGTCGGTAGTAATGAGGAATGACGTAAATAAAATCAAATAGTAAGAGCTACTAGTTTCTCTGTTTATTAAAGCAGCATCTTCAGGCCTACAATAAAATACAAATAAACATGTAGGAAACATGGAAATAAAATACATAGTAATAAGTTAACACACCTGATATTTCATATAAAATGATGTTTAAAATCATAGATATGACCAAGTAGGACTTGTAGTTGATAAATTGTACATGTTAAAAGTATCTTGACATGAGAAACAGGTGATATAATGTTTGCAGTTGGTCAACGGTAAAAAAGAAATGGACATGAAGGTTATGTATAACCATATAGTCCAGTCAGGTACAGGGGGTAGTCATACTATAATATAAAAATAACATGAAACAAAATAACTAATGTTTCTCATGTCAAGATAATTTTAACATGTACAATTTATCAACTACAAGACCTACTTGGTCATATCTATGATTTTAGACGTAATTTTATATAAAATATCAGGTGTGTTAACTTATTACTATGTTTCCATGTTTTCCCTGTGGTATACCTGTGGTAAACATTCTAAAAAAAAAAACATAATTTGATACCATACACTGTTTTGTTTAAAAATAGCGCATATCTTTGAAACGTTTGGTCGGCGAACCCAAGTTGACTAAACTTTTTTCACTTATTTTGGCCAGTACTACTATACGTTCTTAGAATTTCGTATAATCGATTCAGTGGGCAAAAATAATTTACAAATTATAATTTTTGAACTAAAGTGTACGATGTCTGCCGCCTTTTTCTTTAATCTCATTTTTTTTATTGTTTGATGACGCTAGTGTATCATCTTCATAATCATTGGCACGACGGCTCCTTTTTTCCAGGTTTCGTGACCATATTTTCAATATGTCAAGAATATAGTTTGTGTTATTTTTTTTTTTTTTTTAACGCACGCATAAAGGCACTTACAATTTTTAGCCGATTAGGGACAGCTAAGCAGAGTCCGTAATTTGTACAAATATATATAAAATTAATAAATAAATAAAGCACTCGGTAAGTTTCACAAATATAAGTTTAATGTACTCTAGACGTATTTCGGTAGTGACGCCATCTACAGAAGCTTAAATTACAAACTAAACTTATTTTTAACAGATACATTCAGTGGGAACAAATACTGATGGTAGGGAATACAAGTGTAAACAAATTAGCAGCCAAGGGAATTTTTTTTTCATCGATTTATTAGAGGTGAGTTGTAAACATCAATCTGGTCATTCATTAAGGGAATTCCAGAGTTGATATTTTTGTAAATTTCTCGGTATTCTAAAAGGTTCAGTTTACAACTTTTATTATGAATGTGTAAAATTTTAAAGTCATTTATGAAAAGGTTATGATTATTGGTGATCGTATGTTCTGCTATGTTGGACTGTTCTACTTTTTATTTTGGATGGCTTTCAAATGCTCTCTAAATCTTTTAACAAATATTCGACCAGTTTGGCCTATATATTTTGTGACAAATATATATATATATATATTACACAATTTTTTTGACATAGTCAAGGTTTATAATCAACATTCATACTCTTGCTAGCGGTCAACGGAAAAAATAAACGCTTAAGCACTTGCGGCCACGGGCTTGCTAATGTATAGTTTGTTCAAATAAAATGTATTACATGAAACTAATTTATTAATGTGCTTCACAGTGATTTTAACACTGAAAAGCATTTATTGGATGTTTCAAGTTTGAAGACCACTGCCGTATACCATTACTTCTTAATTATATCTTCGTTTAGCTGATCTCTCCATAATTTGCGAAGTCTTTCCACTGGTCGATGTGCGTTCAATTTCAATTTTCCTTTTTTTTTCCAATTTTTCTTGGGCACACCGAGTTTGGGGCCCTTTTAGAAGGTCAAAAAAAAATGTGAATGAAATCATCAGTATGTACTTTTATTTAGTGACTATTGATTATTATGGTTAGCTTTATACAAATTAAATATAAGTGAAGTGATTACTATTTTGATAATTGGACTTACATTAATGATGCTGGTTTCTTCCGGGATTTCTGTTGCGCAAAATCTTCTATTATGTCCTCAAAGTCTAATTATTGAAGGATATCACTTTCTATACACATGATTGACCAATGTCGTTCTTGTAACATAGTCGTTCGCAATTCATTTTTTATTCTTTTTAGCCGTGATAATGAGCGCTCTACATTACAGTTTGTAACCATTAAGCAAAGGAATATCCTTGTAGCAACTTCCAGATTTGGGAAAATTTCTTCTAATTTATCTGCTTTTATTAGAGTCTGTAAGGCTGAGATAGTCAAGTCCGCCGATTCATTTGCAAGGTTTTTTAATAAAATTAGTAAAATTGCACTAAAAATTGAGCTCCTCTTTTTTCCGTGTAAACGACGACCTCGGCATTTTGGGGCCTCCATCAAGCCGGGGGCCCTGGGCTCGTGCCCCATGTGCCCTTATAGAAAAGACGGAACTGCTTTTCACTTTCTGTTAACTATACTGTCCTCTAATCTCCCACTACGGATTCTATTCACCATAGTCATCTGCTTTTCATTTCTTATGTGATACTTGGCTTTGGGTATAGTTTTCGGATAATAATGTTATCTAATAATATAACAATTATTAAATTTTTCTCTATTTATCATTAATTTGAATAGCACCAAAGATGAATTTCATTTTATTTTCATAAATTGTGATTGTCGATTTCGGTATGTTAAGGTCGGACCAATATGATCATGGGGTGTACTATAGTTTGATCGAATCTGATCTTGTTATTTATAAGGAGTTTTATTTTAAGGGTGGGCTGAGTGTAAAGTAATAGCCTTTTCGATTTGTAATTAGGGATTTGATCTGAGATTGCCCTGAAATCACTCTGAAATAAATCTGTGACATCACACTCTAAACTAGAGCTACCTGGTAAAGTGTGTACTTAAACTAATTTTATTTTGATATCTGTTATTTTTGAATAATTGTTTACCTGATTGTCAGTGTAATTATGCACGACATTTTCCATATATTTTTTTACTCCTATTATTTCGTCTTTTGCGAATAGATGTCTCACGGAATCTATAATTTCATCATCCTCCGATTCGCTAGAATATAATAATGCCTCCAATGCAATTATTTTTTTAGTAGCCATAACCCGTAACGCGAAGAAATCATGTTGAAAACATAACCGAAAATCAATATCTCTAACATCTATCACAACAATGAGGTTATATTTGTATTTGGCGCCATTTTTTAGGATTGCTCTACATGATCTGTGGCGCGAGACAGATCAAGTTGAGCGCTCTGAAACCAGTCGTGTTACGATCAATAGAGTAAATCGAAAATGAATTTGAGTGCGCTCCAACTGCTCTAAACCAAATCTAAAACGTTTTTTGCTCTGAGAGTGCTCTGAGAGCAATCTCGGAGCACTCCGAGCATACAAATCGAAAACGCCATAAGATACATTTATAGTTTGATAATGTTTCCGATTTCTTGCTGTATTAGATTTACCATGGTACCTAGGTATTTGAAGGTATACACTCTTTCAAAAGTGTTACCAGTAAATTTTAAATTAGTTGTCTTATCATAACAGCGTCTACTAACAATATGATACTTACTTATCTGATAAGTGATAATATGAACATTACCCCCCCCCCACCTCCTTTGAAATTTTATCGTCCGAAATTGTGCAGTCAACTCTGGGTTCTCAGCCCCAAGTATTTAATACTTAAAATGAGCATCTGTTTATACAGGGATAATAGGACCGATCGAAACACTGACTACGTGGCTTTAATATCGATGGCCGGCTGTCTACAAACGGAGAATTTACCTCCTCTGCCCCTCATACGATCTAGGTGTTGGGATTCTATTATTATTATTATTTTATGAACAATATTATCACTCATAGTTTCTACGTCAATAAGGTCAGTTAAGCATACTATGTACTCAACCTTATTTGAAATACAGTGGTATCTCGGTTTTCGTTGACTTCGGTTATTAACAGTACCAGTGTTAGTGTTTTTGTGCTTTTTTTAATGATTACGAGTTAATTTTTTTATAATTACCTCGGTTTTCGTCGGTTTCGGATTTCAACGATTGTTTTCGGACGGATTATCGACGAAAACCGAGGTACCACTGTATCTTGTATCCTACGCTATTAGCCTACAAGCGGCAAAATTATAAAACTGCAACTGTGCGTAATCCATATAATTTTATGATGATATTAAATGCAACTGATAACTAAAAGTATAATAATATTGTTAATTTATGTTCAATAAAACTACAAAGGTATTTTTAAACATATAGGTAATATTATATTATAGTAGCGAATACTTTATTAGCTATTTAATAGTTATTTATTACTTTATTTTATTTGCTTTTTCACACAGAAACAAAATGTTATAATTTAAATTCATAAATACGAATAGAAAAAATATTATATATAAGTGGCGGCTCGTGACGATATTGAGTGGTGAGCTCAATCTCTGGCCAACCCTCAGTAGGGGGTTACTACCCCAATGGAGGGGGTAGTAACCCCCTCCATTATTACCCAAAGTTTTGAATCAAATCAGCTTGCAGTAATTTATTACCTCGTTTATTACCAATTAAAAAAAACTTCGACACTCAAATTTTAATGTAGACAAATTGAGAAGTCATTTAAAAATGAAAAATGCCTTAAGTACTTATCGCGGGTACTCTACGTAATCTACGTACTAAATATGAATATTTAAATTAAATGGAAGTGACTTACCATAATCTCAGGTAATAGGTTGTCTTGTAAATCGAATATAATTTATGATTATGTTTAAAACATAGCTGTTTTTGTCAACTCTTTCGTTGTGTTAAAATATTTTATTTGCCAAGCATAAAAAACTAAAAACATTGTTCATATATACCTTCGATTTCTCTTGCATTTTGATTTTTTCCCAGATATGCACTAAATCCCTAATACCGTTCTTCGTCCATGTTATTTCTGCTCCGAATAAAACGCAAGGAAAACAAAAATCAGCTTGCTTTTCGTCGCATCCGCAAATCCAATTGTTCAAGTAAATGTTTCTATTAAATTTTCTGGTCCGTGTTTTAGAAGCAGAGGCAAAAATATTCTTCTTTATTAAATTTTTTTTCAGTTTCTTTTTTTTAAATTATTTTATTTTACATCGGCCTGATTCTGCAACAAGGCTTATCGCCGATGCCAGAGGGCGAGCTCATACACCTGGATGAGGGGTGAATGATTGTGAAATTGGGAGTAATGTAAATATATTATTTTCGCCTGAATAATATCACCAACGGAGAATTGAACCACCAACCTCACAATCCAGACTGTTTCCACCAGTCCAAACTGCACGATTTAATGCGCTCGGCCAATCCGTTGTCTTTTCAGTTTTTGAAATGTCCAAATTCGGTGGTGATCTTACCAGTTGTTTTATATCTAGTTTTTTCTACTTTTCATTTCTAATAGTAACACAATACAACACACAACACATCACAGTAATAAAACACACTATAATACGCGAAGCTTAACTCCAACCAAAGCGCCAACATCTAGCTGGCTCGCTTTAATGTAATTCTACCGCATGAACTAACCATCTACTGTACCCGCCAGCTCTCCGCGGAGGCCGTCAATCTGTCTGGAAACGGAGCCAGTTTCGAATTGGTTCACCTGCACAAATAAATACAAAACGTGCTTCGTCGCATCAAATGCATGGTAAAAACAGCGTTCCTTACTTAAACGCGTGACTGTTTATTTGTATTATCAGTATTTTTAAAGAAAATAAAAGCTTTTCAATGGTTAATTTATGATCGTGATACCACAATTCTGCAACGGTAGATCCAAGGCTGCTTGGCTCTTCATAAGAAGCCGCCATTGTTATATATTGTGTAAAACAGCGTTTCTCAACCGGGGGGCCGCGAAGGCTTCGTCGGGGGGCCGCGAAGTCATACAAAATCGAAGCATGAAAATATAATAGAAATGAGCTCAATTTTGCAAGATATAAATATCATCCATATTCATAAATATATGACATTTTTATTTATTAAAATATACCTTTAATAACATAAGTAATATAAATTATTTTTATTTTGACAACTAATTTAAACTAAGTAAACTATATCAAGTGTTGTATCGATTGATGCATATCTATGAAAACGATTCGCATTGGAGGTTCTTCAAGTACTTTCAAGTACGACTTAAAACTGCAATATTTTTTATTATTAATTTTTATTATGCTCCGAGCTACTGATAACCCAAGAGTAAGGGTGCGAAGTGTCTAAATCAAATTGGAAAACAACTCTGAAAACTTGTAAATTATAGTAAAATACTTTACTTTCAAGCCATTGTAGGTAATACAATTTTTAGTCAATCGTAAAAGATATTTAAATAATGTTTAAGTAAAAGTTGTTTCTTTTTAAAAGCTCTATCCAAAGATGCCCAACTTTCTTATTTAAAAAATTAAGGGAAAATTTGTTGATAAATTTGAATACTACCATTCAATTTTTTGAGTAAACTTCAGTCATTCATTTTTTCCAAACTTGCTTATACACCGCCTTTTCGAGAAAAATCGCATTCCCTATGTCCTAAGACATCCTTTGGTGCCCCCCCCCTCTCCTATCGCTCTCTCTCACTCTATATATATATATAGGAGACTGAGACGCGTAATCTCTAGGATGCGGGTTCGATTCCCGGGGAGGTTGTATTTTTGATATCAATTTTCATTCTTAAATAACTTTATACTGTTAATTCAAAATAATTTCATATTCTTAAATATTTGGGTGGTGTACGCACTGACTGAGACATTAGTGTTAAATTGTGTTTTTCGTTAGAAAAATCAGCTTCTCTTTCGGACATGTAATATGTTAATTGAAGTCACGACTTGTCCACTGATATCAAATGCAATTCTCTCATGCCTCCATGGCTCTGTGGCAGGAGACTGAGACGCGTAATCTCTAGGATGCGGGTTCGATTCCCGGGGAGGTTGTATTTTTGATATCAATTTTCATTCTTAAATAACTTTATACTGTTAATTCAAAATAATTTCATATTCTTATATATATATATATACATATTAATAAAAAAGGTATTTTATGAATAATAAGACATGATTTTATTGATCAACTAATACGTCTCGCACATCATATGATATATTTTATACTATTCTATTTACATAAAACAATATGCCTTTGCAACGATATAGCACCCTACGATCGTTAATAAGTGTAAATGTTGCTTAATTATATTTTCGCTAACACGGCCAGACTGACATGCGGAACGTTCTCGGGACGCAACTGTATTCTTCACACCATTAACAGCATTGTTGTTATCAGCAACAGCAACCTGCATACCACAATGGTCTGCTCCATACCAACAACAGCATTCTGCATCTTGCATACCAGTAACAGCATCCTGCATACCAGGATCTCCATTCTTGAGCTGGTCCACCATTTATCTTCTACTGCATCTTGAAAGTTTTCACCTAATTAATAATCTGTAAATAGAGCAATTTGGGCGCAGAATTGATCTTTCACAAAATCAACCATGCACCAATATCAATTAGTTAAAATAAACATTTGCTTAAAACAAAACCTTCCAGAAGCAAATTATAAATTGTGATCTGAAAGTTTAGAGACTTTTTGTTATCATTTCATTTCTCTACCACGAACTCAGCGACTAGATCAGCAAGCTCAGATACTCAATAACTATCTATTAGTTTCCTTCATTACAGATTGTCTACAGCACAACAAGCTCAGAGACCGTTTATTTGTTTCTGCACACACAGTGCTTTATCATCAACATCATCAGCCCGTCGCCATAGCTTACCATCTGCCACCATGGTTACAGAGCTATTACCGGACTGATGCCACTGGCAGCGGCATGTCTTGCGGTACTCGACAACCTTTTCTCTCAACTCATTAGCAATTACATTTATCAGTTTATTCTGCCAATCCGATCCCAGTGATCTGTCATTTATCTTTTCCAATAAACGCTCAAATTCAAAACTAAAATCTCGAAACTCAGATCTTAATTATCAAATCTCAAACATCAAATCTCAAATCTAGTTTTTACTCATTATGGCTAACACGTGCCATATGATTTAACCAAAACAACCTCTTACCTCTTACCATTGTCGTCAACAATCTAATTAGTTACCTTCATACAATGTGTTTGTTAATAACAAAGCAACGCTCGTTCATCCTGACAATTTTTAGGGATCTTTGTTAAGATTCTGCATTTTTCAAACAAATGTCACATTTCATATTTATTCCAATAAGTGTCATTTCCTTAGAAACCACTTGAAATAATTTTTGACAAAATAACTTGAAATTTGCCAATTTATTATCTAGTTCATAATTCATACTACCTTTATATGATTCTCAATCGTCACCTTTAACTTAAACCTTTACATTATCCTTTGCAATATTATACGACAATTTCTGTACACCAATGTATTGTTGCATTAAAAAAATATTTTTAATATTGCACTTATAGTCTTCTATTTTAATTTTCTTGTGGGTGATAGGCCAATCACACTTCTGATATTAATAAAAAAGGTATTTTATGAATAATAAGACATGATTTTATTGATCAACTAATACGTCTCGCACATCATATGATATATTTTATACTATTCTATTTACATAAAACAATATGCCTTTGCAACGATATAGCACCCTACGATCGTTAATAAGTGTAAATGTTGCTTAATTATATTTTCGCTAACATACATATATATATATATAGGGTGCTGCAGACAATATTTACGTAATTTGGGGGGATCCCGTGCCAGAAAAGGTAGAGAAACAATGGTGTAAAACATTGATATACCCTTATTCTGTACATTCTTACATCGATGGAACATAAAAAAAACTAGCCAGATGTGCGTGATATAAGATATGGTCTAAGGAAATAAACATCGTTGGAATTTTTTTTTTTTTAAGACACTTCTGCTGCTTGGCTATTAGTGTCTGAAATTACTGTGGTTACATAATTGATACATGATTAGTATATTGATTGACATTATTAATTTTGAACTTATATTAGGTGACGAATATTGGTTGCCTGTAAGAAGTTGAGTACGTTATTAGTCATTGTTGAGTCTAGTCTTAAGTTGTCTTTAAGGTCTTGTTCTAAATTGTAGTTTGTGCGTAAGTTAGTGTAGCGTTGGCAGTTAATTAGTATGTGGTTAACGGTAAGTTGTTCGTTGCATACCTCACATAGTTTGTTGTCTAGTCTTGCCATGAGGTGTTCATGTGTGTGTCTAGTGTGTCCGATTCTGAGTCTTGTCATTATTACTTGTTCTCGTCTGTTGGTGCCTGAGTTCCAGTTTTGTATGTCTTCCTTAACTGTTCGAAGTTTGTTGTTGGTAGTTTCGCGCCACTTAGTCAATCTGCTCGTGTGGAGTTTCGTCTTGATGGTCTGTCTTATGTAGGTTTTATTGGGGGGTAGGTAGAGTGTATCTTCATGACAGGTGGAATATCGGGCGGCTGTGTTGGCACGTTCGTTGCCTTCTATGCCAATGTGGGCAGGAACCCAGATGAGGTGTACTGTTTTCGTTGGTTCCGCTGTCATCTGGTGTACTTGGTCTTGAATTTGTTGTATGACTATTTCTTTTGAGTAGGTGTTGTTGAGGGCTTGTAGTACACTTAGAAAGTCAGTGCAGACGGCTATGTTTCGGTAGGTGGTATCTGATGCCATTACGAGTGCTTTCAGAATTGCTACCGCTTCTGCTTCGAACACACTACTGGTTGCTGGTAACTGGTACGTTTTACTCTCCTCGTTATGTACAGCAGCTATAGTACAGCTGTTGTCAGTTTTTGACGCATATGTGTAATAGAACTGACATTCGTGCAGTTGGCGCTGTAGTTCCGCAAACTTGGTTTTTAACATCGTTGATTCTGTTTTTTTATATTTACTTAGACCTGTGTGTGTGTTTATTTTCCCAAAGAGCCAGGGTGGGGTATGATGGAAGGTAGTTGGTTGAATTGGAGGGATTAGAATATTGTTAGATTGTAAAATGGTGCTAATATATTGTTGTAACTTGGTATTGTTATGTATGTTCAATGTATTCTGAATATTTGATTTTAAGAAAAAGTGATTGTATGTTGCATGGTTTGGTTTAGCAGCCAGATTTGTTACATACATCATGGTTAGTTTTTCTCGTCGCTCCTGTTACGTTGGCTCGCCGGCTTCGTTCAAGATACTGATGGATGGACTGGATTTAAATGCGCCTGTTGATATTCTGATTGCTGTGTGGTGGACTGCATCCAACAACTTAAGCGTTGTTTTGCTGGCAGTGGCATATGCAATGCAGCCGTAGTCAATTTTTGCTAATATTAATGTTTTATAGATTTTTAGCAACGTATTTTTGTCTGCTCCCCATGTTTGATTTCCCAAGGTTTTCATTATATTTAATTTGTTGTTGCATTCGGCTTTGATTTTATTTATATGTGGTTTCCATGATAGTTTCTTATCTATTGTAATGCCTAGGAATTTGATCTCGTTAGTATCTTGTATAGGTACGTTATTTAGTGTTAGGTCAGGATTTTTTTGTTTGCGCTGTTTGGTAAAGTTGATTAATTTAGTTTTCTCTGCAGAAAATTGGAAACCCGTGTTATCGGCCCATTTTTCTAGTTCTTTAATGGCGTCTTGTAGAAGGCGCGTGAGATTGTTCGAGTTAACACCTTTACAGAAAATAACTAGGTCGTCTGCATATAATAAACATTGAACCGGTTTTTTTATTTTCTCGTTAATTTTATTCATGCATAATAGAAATAGAGTAACGCTTAGAACTGAGCCTTGGGGAACCCCGTTTTCTTGGGTTTTCTCATACGAAAAGGTGCCATTAGCTCACACTTTAAGTTTTTTGTTAGCGAGGGAGTTCTTAATGAATTGGGCTATGTTTGTTGGAAATTTAACACATATTGTTTAGAATAACTACATAAATCTACTTTCCTCATTTATATTTGACTTAAACTAAAATTACCAAAACAATTTATAACCTATAATAATACTTGTAAAAATTATTGTATAATATAGAATACCAGATTAGGAGCTAGAATATTTCATTAACTAATTTTCCCAAATGTTTCACCGATACCGATCTAAGGTGGGTGGGACCCACCTTAGATATATACATACAGGTCATTTCAAAATATAGTAATATGACTTGGCGACTCATAATTATTTAACAACGGTTTAAGGGATTAATAAGACTGCAAAGAACCAAAATGCACTGCAAGCCATAATTGACAATGATATTTAACTAGATTATAATATTTTTTCGCACAAATAGTTTTCCAGTTGGTTGCATATTTATAAAACTGAATCCGAATCTGTAATTATACCTCGCTTAATAGCGGTCTCTGTTCCATCTTTACCCACTCAGCATTCCTAGTGTTAGAGCCCCAAATGTCATGTTACTAACTTTTGGAATAACTTGGTAACCTTTTGTTACCAAATTTCTACCCTCTAGGTTCTGCAGCTTATCTACTTCAGACAGAGACAGCAGACCGACAAATAGACAGACACCTTAGAGACGGTATCTCTTGGTTATACCTACGAATCCCAAAAATGAGGAAGAAAGGAGAAACACTAAGGTCTGGGAGACATAAAACACAGACACATATTGAAGAAGAAACGCTACCGGGCTTATTTAGAATCCTAATGGCGACTTTCTCATATACAGTATCTGTATAAGTCATATACAGTGTCAGTATAACAGACATTGGCTGTCATACTGTGTGGAATTTTGCTACTAAATACCAAAATGGCGAAACGTTATTAATTATTATCCAGTCCTTTAGAATTTTTATAAATATTGTCGGTGTTAGAAAGAATATTGTATACTATACCTGAATGAAAGGTTTTGTAACAATTTGTAACGAATGTGTTAATACAGCCAGATATCAGTTCTAAGACTTTCGAAAACCTTCCGTTGTTTTGAATCGTATTTTAGGAAATGTCATGGAAGGAAATAAGCCATAAATTACAAAACGTAACTTCAAGATTATTTTGTATATTTTATTGTTCATGTAACAGCTGCACCACCCGAATTATTTTGATAACAAAGATATTATTCATAACAATAAATAGAGTGTTTATGCAATACATAATTTTACTATGTTAACAGTTTTATCATGAAGGTTAGACAGAGTATAAATAATAACATGCAGCAAATTATGTGTTGTATAAATATGAATCAAAATTTATTGTAATTAACTTGGTTCCTGGCTGTGGTCTGGTGTATATGTAATGCATCAGATCCAGTCAAGAGCTGAGCCCGGTCGACCACGTAAGTTTATTTTTGTAACTTTAATATTTTATTTTTTTTAATATCATTCTGTTTTAAAATGTTTTGTTTTTCATTTATTTAATATTCTTTTTTGTAACTTTAAATTTTGTTTTTCATTTATTGATTTTTTTTCTTTTTACAAAATAAATTTACCATTATAAATTTTCCCACTTGTTTGACTTTAAAATTCCTATCAACAGAGAAGTTAGGGAAATTCAACCCTTTTTATTTTCCTAGTTTTATATAAACTAGGTAGTGGCATCCATCCCCTACCGTTTTTACAGTTTGTTAAATTCTCCCCTTCCCCTGGCTGTTACATATTTATTGGTTAACGGGATAATTTTTTTAATGTTATGTTAAGAGCTTTTGATTGTTACAATTGGGATTTTCAAGTAGAATCTTTTAGCAGTTTTTACCTGTTATAAATCTGGCGGCAGTGGTCGGATTCGAAATTACCGGTACCTTGATCGTTTTGCCATTAGCTACCGCAGAAATATATCGTTTTAATTTTATTTTAAAAATTTTAGACAATGTTTTTTTTTTCGTATTTTGAATGTTACAGCGGCACAAGATTACTTGCCGCTTAATACAGATTGTTTAATTGAATAGATATTTTTTAAAGACAGATGAAAACGTTTTACAATTTGATTTGATTGTTACAATTGGGATTTTCAAATAGAATCTTTTAGCAGTTTTTACCTGTTATATTCAAAATGACTTCTGTTCACAGATCTTGCCTAATAACTTTGATATCATCTGTCTCATTTTGTAATACGTAACTAAGAGTGAAAGTTCATTTTTTATTTTGTATATTGACAATGCATTTGTAATTGTATCATAGTATTGGTTCACACGAATACGCCAAAGTCTGTTTACCAAAGTAACCCGATCTAGTTTCGTATTACAAATTGAGACGGATTATACCATTATCACCATTCCAAGAATATAAATTAATGTCGACAAAAAAATCAATATGTTTCGAAAAACTAATCTGATCAAAATTTCCTGTTAAACTGTTTTTCATCAATGCACATGTTGAGATTTTTTAAAAAGATTTTTAGATCAATCTCTTTGAAAAATAAGGTATGAGACAGTTTTGTTGAAAACCCCATAAAGGACTTGTTATTTCAACAGTAAAAGTTTATTGGTTTATCTACGTATTAAGAGGTTGCATTTGATACCATACTTAAAATTTAATAAAAATATATATTATTTCGTTGAATACATGTTTTTTTTTCCGCGGTGGGTTTTTTTGAACTGTCAATAGTTTTCCTATAAAAATAATAATTCATCACTAATACAGGTCTAGCAAGTCCAGGCTTGTTATGCTTTTGTATCTTTTGTTCCCTTAATATTCCAAATGACTAATATTAATTCGACGGTCTTATCTAGTTTTGTTGTCTTTCTACATTTCCAGGTCATCTTATGTTTTCCTGTACATGGATTTAAGACTTGTACAATTTTGCCAATTTTCAACTTTCGAGGTCCAGCCGTTTCACAATTCTACCACAATTTCTACCATGCAGATAGACAGACAAACAGACAGGCACATGAGTGACGTAAGTGTTTTTAGGGTTTTGTAGATATGACCAAAAAAACCCTTATACCGTCATTTTGTCGTCTGTCTGTCTGTTCGGTAAAAATTGTAGCCAAACGGCTAAACCTAGAGAGTTGATATTTGGCATGCTTATACAACTCTTTGACCCGCACATAGGTTAAATACTAAAACATCTAAAAAACATATCCCCCTAAAATAATAAAAAAATATGTGCTCATCGAAAAAAATCGAATCAAATGAAAACCCTTAGTAAGTGGATTAACGATCAAAATTTTATTTTTGCAAAATAAATTATACTCTATCTCAGAAAGACTGATAGTAGTAAAATTTATTATTTGTAAAAAGTTATTGTTTTTTCACACAGAAGCGGCAAAACAAAAGCGACAAAATATGAATACTTCGAAACGAAATATTGTTAAAAACAACTGAGTGTGCCGCACATATTATAAGGGAATACGAACTAGGGTTAAACACAGTAGGTCATAAAAATTTGACCCTAAAATTTTGAGGAAAAATATGGACACAAGGGTGTGTTTAATGATATGATAAATATGGTCACCGGCGTGCGTTTAATAAAATGATAAATAGTAATATAGAAATACAAAAAACCAATTTAAACGTGTTTAAAATGTGCACGCCACTGGTAACTGCCTGACAAAATGATTTATTACTATCAGTCTTTCTGAGATAGAGTATAATGTACAATTAAAGTAAAGTACATTAGTGTGAACCGGAATAATACAACAGGAATTATTGATCAGATTATGTTTTCGGAAAATAACGCATTTTATGTGTTTTTTTCGTTGGCGATGTACAAAATTTATAGTCATGTAACACACTAGCCTGGAAGACGTATCCTGGTCTAGTGGTTAGCTTATTCGCCTGCTACGCAACAAACTAAGGTTCGCTTCCGGCTAGAGGAGACAATTTTATTTTTTGTTTTTGCTCTTAGATTAACAGACGATAAATTATTTTAAAAATGTTTTTCCGTGATTACTACAAAGCAAAATTTATCCTACACACTCAGCATGCCGCCTTCACTTATTATATATCTGCGAAACCCTGAAATATGTGAAAATTCACACTTCACATCAATTTTTTTATATTACAAACAAAACCCGAATAATTTTAAGATGTTCCGCCACTGTTGTAATTTATTATAATTCTACATTTGGATTTCCAATTTTAATACCATTGAACATCAAAAATGTATGTCGCCCTGATTTTCGACAGAAAATTGAATTGACATTAAATTTCAATTGTAGTGTGGGAACATATCTACTGACCATGAAGTTAAGATTATAGTAACCAAATATTCCGTCATTGAGTAAATGAATAAACATTTGGAAACTATCGCAGGAAATTGTATATTGAAACTTTATTTTTTTCCGAAACTAAATGGTACTTGCGTCAGATTAGGTGGCATTATTTTCCAATTTGAAAAAGTAGTAATTTATATATTTCAAATATCTACTTTTATCTGTCTATACAAAAAAATGTCTTGTAAATAATCTAAATAATATTGTATTATAAAATCATATGTTACCTATGACAACAAGTACAAGAAATTATTATGATGATTAAAATTAGAAAATTAATACTCTTTGTCGGCAGGGACCACAATGTCGCCTTTACTGGTTACCAACTACAAACTCTATTGTTTTTTGTTCGTTCTTCATTATAACCTCATTAACAATTAGTAGGCGTTCAGTTTTTCACAGTTACAAGTTCTTATATATTTTACATAGCTTATGGTCTATTTCAAAGTAGAAAAATGTGTGTAAGAAGATAGGAGCTGTTTGTCCTTGCTTCGGATTGGTTTAGATCGTCATCCCTATTACACTGTAAAAAATATTGTTTTTAGTCCAAGTTGACAGATGTTCAGTGTCGTACATTGGAAATATATATTATTTATATTATTTAATTTTTCTCATATATTTTGTTATTATTTACATATTTAGACTTTTATTTATATTCTTGGCGTAGATTTTATGGAGAAAATTCTCCATGTACAGTCTGTTCCAAACGGTTAAGCGGAACTAAATGGGAATTTAGTTCTTTTAGGTTGTCACGAGAAGGGACCTTACTTGGGTTATTTCATTTTTTACGTTGGGATGTCAAAATTTAAAATTCCAACAATGAAACCATGGAAACGAATGACATATGTCAAAATTAAATATTTTTTTTAGATATTTTAATGACAAAAAAATAAATAAATGGGAAATTTGTATTAAGAATGACACAAAAAATCAAAATATAAAAATGTTTATTGTAAGTATGATTTACAAAGCTTAAACAAAACGGCCGAAAGGCACGATTTAAACGATGAAAGTAACTAGATTGCAAAATCTAGTTCCGCTTAACCGTTTGGAACAGACTGTAATTTGTTTTTACGCAGTTATATATTTTTTAGGTTATCTGACATATAAATATTTTTTGACAGTTGACAATTAACAGATCAAGAAAGAGGACGAATGTGAGGCCAAAAGACAGCCCAGCTGATTGTGCCCAAAGAAGAAGTTATTGATATAATTTTTAGACCTTCGTATATACATATATTTTTAATTTTTATTTACAACTTTTTCAAATTTCCCATTAAACTGAATTTATGTCGTATAAATAACGTAAGTGTATTATCTGCCTTGTTTATTTCAATATCTTATTAAAATTTTTTACATTAAAAAAAAAATTACTTGCTAACCCAGTTGCTACGCCCATGCCCTAGTTGTAACTTATTTTAAATTTCCCGCTATACTGTATTTGATCAGTGTAAATCGTACTCGGTTCGCAGCGCTATCTACTTTTTTCTACTTTGAAATAGACCATAGGTATAAGCTGTTCACTTTTGTAAAAACACACTAGATCTGGTTATTTTGGTTACTTTTATGGTGTGTTACTGACTTTAAATGTCAATTAAAAATATTCTTTACGCTGTAAAACCGACTTTAGGTTGATAAGGTTATGATCATTATAATTAAGATATCATTTTTCATTATGACATGTCAAATGGATCGGCATTTTAAAAAAGTGACATTTTATAATACGAACATGACATACAGCTTCAAAGGTGCAAACTATTGAAAACAAAATTCCCTCTTAGTTTGTTCTTACAAAAGTGAACAGCTTATATAAACAGTTCATTTTTTTAAGAACAAACTATGCTCTATGTCACCTTAGAAAAATGTGTGTAGGAAGATAGGAGCTGTTTGTCCTTGCTTCGGATTGGTTTAGAACGTCATCCCTATTACACTGTTAAAATATTGTTTTTAGTTAAAGTTGACAGATGTTCAGTGTCGTACATTGGAAATATATATTTATATAATTTTATTTTTTTCGTATATTTTGTTATTATTTACATATTTAGAATTTCATTTATATTATTGGAATAGATTTTATGGAGAAAATTCGCCATGTAATTTGTTTTTACGCAGTTATATATTTTTTAGGTTATCTGACATAAATATGTTTTGACACTTGGCAATTAACAGATCAATATAGAGGAGTAATGTGAGGCCAAAAGACAACCCAGCTGATAGTGCCCGAAGAAGAAGTTATTGATACAGAGCGATCAAGAAATGTTGTCCGTTATGCAACATTTGACAGAAACATTTAGTTATCAAATTTATTTACAAGGACATGTACACATAGGCGTACATTCTATTTGTATTACCTTATACGAATTGATTATTAAATGAACACTATTTTTCTCCACACGCCAATGAGTTGACAACAGGTATTAAGTTAGGAACACATATTTTCGTTGTTTCTCGTGTGAGTTCGGCCCAACGAAGTAATCTGATTGGTTTTTTGTTAAATTGGGATTTTCAGCTGTGGATTAGAATACAGTTTTGATATTTTTAAACTCATTGTTTACTGTTACGTAACTAACAAGAAATTATGATCGCACGGTATAATTTTTAGCCTACATATATACATATATTTTTAATTTTACAATAAATATTTAAGTAAGAAACTTTATCTCTGAAGATATATTGTCTATTTTATTGCTTTATTTAAACACTTTTAGCCAAATCTCTTTTTATACATAGTTCATAATTTGTAAAAATTAATATTTTTTTTAACTTTTTCAAATTTTCCATTAAACTGAATTTATGTCGTATAAATAACGTAAGTGTATTATCTGCCTTGTATATTTCAATATCTTATTAACCTTTTTTATATTTAAAAAAGAAAAATATAATCACTAGCTAAGCCAGTTACTACGCCCATGCCCTAGTTGTAACTTATTTTAAATTTCCCGCTATACTGTATTTGTCCAGTGTAAATCGTACTCGGTTCGCAGCGCTATCTACTTTTTCTAATTTATAGACCATAGATCTGGTTATTTTGGTGATTTTTATAGTGTATTGCTGACTTTTCGAAACTTGATTATATTGTAAAAAAGGCTTTACAGTTTCGGGTTATGTTTGTATTATTTTAGGTTAGTATTATATTTACAAAATATTTAAGATGTCACTATTCAAAATGAAATATGACAAATGATATTTTTTTAAATGACATATTTATAATCTGACTTTTCAAATTATTTTTCTGTAATACCAACATGACATACAGTTTCAAAGGTGCAAACTGTTGAAAACAAAATTTCCTCTTAGTTTGTTCTTACAAAAGTGAACTGCTTATATAGGATGGTAAATACCGTATGATTTAGTCTACGTGGTTAAATAATACCAAAGTTTATGTTTTATTATTATTCTTTTTTTTGTGGCAATATTGATGTAGGTACACATAGTTTTTTTTTATCTCGATTTCTCTACTTTATAACTCGGTGATTTAGATACATCGGGCTGCAGCTGAAAACCTCAGGTGTGGCACGCGTGCCACCTATTTCACCTGTACAGAGCTTATAGTAGGTGGCTAACGAATTAGAAATTTTAGTATATGCAGATGTCGCAAAAAAATTTCACTACATTTTATTATCAGGTAAAACGCTGAACTTTATTTTTGTCGCAGATTTAACGGTTGGGAAATGATGGCCCAATCCAGATTAAGTTTTGAAGAAATAAAGTTTGTGTTAAAGTGCTACTGGAAGTGAAAAAACGCGGTAGAAGTGCAAAGACGATTTCGATGAGAATTTCACACTGGCGGGTCAGTGTGTAGTAGATTCACCATAAGACGAATTAGAGTTAAGTTTAAGGCAGATGGAACTGTTCAAAATATTCAGAGCCAACGTTCCGGAAGAGCTTCAAAATACGATGGACACTATCCTTTGGAATTCTTAGTGCACTAGCAACCTGGCGAAGTGATGTACTTGGCTATAGACGATACATTTCTAATACCATTTCTTCCGTGTCTGCGTCAGTCGATGATCTTGAAGCTCCGGAACGTTGTCTCTGTCTATTTTGAACAGTTCCATCTGTTTCAAACTTACCTCTAATTCGTCTTATGGTGAATCTATTAGGCGGATCAGTGTGAAATTCTCTCCAAAATCGTCTTTGCACTTCTACCGCGTTTTCGCACTTGCAGTAGCACTTTAACACAAACTTTCTTTCTTCAAAACTTAATCTGGATTGGGCCATTATTTCTCAGCCCTTAAATCTGCAACAAAAATCAAATTCAGCGTTTTACCTGCTAATTAAGTATGGTAACATTTTTTTGTGACAACTAAAACTAATTTTGCTTCTACAAATGATAGTTAAGTATTATAATTACAATAGGGGATAGGCATGATTTTTTTAATTTGTTTTTTATTATATTCCTCTTGTTGCATATAAACATAAAAAACAGTTTTGCATTTTTTTTTTAATTTGAAGGCTTAAAAAAATCATAAATGTATGTAGCGCGCGAAAACGACGTGTGACGTCATACCCCAACTAAGTGTACTGCGTACAGCCTACCCATTATACAGCGTACAGCCTACACAGTCTGTCGTGAATTTACTTGCTTGTATAACTTTTATAGGTTATGTAAAGTTAAAGTGATTTTAATTAAAATAAAGTTTAATTCTATAAAAACAATTTATACATGTTTACCGAATTAAATTTTATATTAAAATATATAAAATATGGAAGATCCAGGCCCCAGTACTTCGAAACATAGTCGAAAATATTGTTTAGTACTGATGTGCACAAATAGTTCAATTAGAAATCCAAAAAAAAACAATTTATATCGTTACCTGATGGCGAAAAACAACCAAAAAGGCGAAATTTGTGGCTAAAAGCTATAAGGCATATAAAGAAATAAAACTGATATTTCAGAAAAAAGTAAACTTTATGTTTGTGAAGACCATTTTAATGTGAGTACATATATTTTATAAATTATTTTAATAATAAATGCGTGAAAAATTGTTTAAAAACCAATACAAAACTTTCAAACAATACAATATACACACGTAAAGATTATGTTTAGTCTGTATCTGTGACGTCAAACCCCAGCAGTTTGACGTCATACTCAGTCGTATTTACTCGGCAACCTTCGCGCCGTGGTCGGCTTATTTCAAATTTACAATTTTTTTATTAAAAAATTTGGCTATAATATTAATTAAAATGTGATTTTTGTTTTGTTAGGTGACATAACTAACATTAACATATCAAAAAAATGTAGTTTTAAGGAAATATAAATTTTATGCGTATCCCCTATTGTCTTCTATAAATTTAATTAAAGAAAAAATGATAATAATAATAACATTTGGTTGCCCCTCCCTTAGCTTTAACCCTTTCAGCCCTAGAAATTTTTACTTAAAGTAGAAAAATATTTTTCGATAATTTAAGAATAATAGTAAATCAAAATAACTAACTAACGAAAATTCTAAAATTTTTTTATAAATAAATTGCTGTGAAGTTCGAATTTTCACACATTTCAGGGTTTCGCAGGTATTTAGTAAGTGAATGATGATTATTTGGGATGCTAAAACAAATTTAATGTTAAAATATTTTTTTGTTAATTATAATTCGAATGCCTAATACCATTATTTAGCTTTCTAAATATGTGCATTATTTTTTTTTTATATAGCAAAGTTCATAAGCTCCGCCTATCTGATTTCGTATACATTGAAACATAGAATTAAATAATAATTTCAACAATTCCCACTGGTTATTAAATTTACGCTTATAAAAATTAAATGCAACATTTGCCAGAATATAACTAAAATTTTGACTAATTAATTTAAACAAAATAAAAATGCAAAAAAAAAAAAACAGAAAATATAAAATTGTTTCTACACCGAAAGCGAACCCTTTACAACTTAGGAAACGAGAACGCTACTGTGTTACATAACGTATTAAATATTTTACATCGTCAACCAAAAAAACACAAAAAATGCGATATTTTCCGAAAACATGATCTGATCAAAAATTCCTGTTGTACTGTTCCGGTTCACCCCATGTATATTATTTAGATTTTTTCAGATTTTTAGTTTAAACCATGGGCTACTTAAAAAAATATATTTGTTATTTCGATGAGCACATATTTGTTTATATTTTTGGGGGGATATGTTTTTTAGATGTTTTAGTATTTTTCCTATGTGCGGGTCAAAAAGTTGTGTAAGCATGCCAAATATCAACTCTCTAGGTTTAGCCGTTTGGCAACAATTTTTACCAAACAGACAGACAGACGACAAAATGACGGTATAAGGGTTTTTTGGTCATACCTACAAAATCCTAGAAAAGGTAACTTTTAGGTATCAGGTCTGAAAATACTAAAATTGTAGTTTTATGTTTAGCATAAAAATAACTGTTTGTACACTGAATTATAAAAAAAATCAGTTTTATAATGTAATCTCTGTTTAACAATTGAATATAACAAATATGTGCTTATAAGCACAAAAAATATCTATATTTTTGGTACCGAACTCCACAGAAATCAAAACTAATAAATATTATTTCTTTTCATCTTATGATTTTTTTTTTTCACATTTTGAAACTTGACACTGAATTATATCTTCTTTCTTATTCATATAACATAATTCCGTCTTGGACTTAATCATTACTATCCAAATATTCCGAAATATTACAATTTTGTAAAGCCAGAAGAATACTATCAATTTTTTCTAATTCTTTACCTGTTATTAGTGTTAAATGTTCCCACTTTCTGTCCATTTTCCTGTTTGGGGATCTTAATAGAAAAAAATGTATCTATTAGGATTAGTTACATATCAATATATGTGGCCTCTATGCTAAATATGAAGTTCCTTTATGGAAATATTTCATGCAAATCGTAAAACTTTGAGATTTAATTGACGCTACATCACTAACAAAGTCTTATACTATTAGATCAAGTCGAAAAACAGTAAAAATTAAACGTTTTGTATAAAATAAAGTAACCTCTACAACCTATACCTTGGTCCGACATCGACATAATAGGAGACATTTTTTAAGATCGCAGCGCCGTATGCGGCAAATCTGGATCACTCGAAAGTGACATTAAACTGTTACTCGTGTATTTGTTTACACGGTGAAAATGAACATGAGTTGTATTTTTCCTGTTTTCCGAGTTTTTTTTTAATTTAAAGGTAATCTACGATTTACAAGATATGTAATAATATACTATTCTAAAGAAATTTCAAGGAAATTTTTAGTTTTTCATTGTATTTTTAATTCTTTTTGACTGTCTGTCAATATAATAATAACAAAAATATGGTAAATATATTAGTAAAAATTAATATCTCCGCCTGAAAAAATAGAAGAGCTTTTTAATATATCAACTGATGATTTAGGCAAATTTTGGATGGAGTAAATGCCTTTTTTCAGTCTTTTCTTGGACGTAAAAAACGAGCTTGGATTTTTGCCTTTTTAATTTTTGGGTTCATAAAAACCTACGATCCACTTTCTCTCTGCCTTCAAACGTCGTTTCAATAGATATTTTTTTCGATTTAGGTAAATTATGGAATGTTTAAGAAGGATTCTTCCTTAATCACGATTTACATTGCGGCGCATAACAAAATTGATTGTTTTTTTCCCATGATTTACAAAAATAAAACACAAACAACAAAAAAATGCGTTCTTTTCCATTGAACAAAACAAAACAATGTCACTTTCGTATCTTCCGTAAATTGCCACCAGATGTCAGGGCGCTTAGGGAGTTTCCCCTATTCATGTTGACAGAAATATGGAAATGTTACAGTTTTTCACTCATAGATATCACCACTAGACTTGTGATGAGTACGGTCACATTTGTGAACAACAGATTTCTGTTTTAAATATAAAATTTTGTTCTAATACTAGTTTTTGATATATGTAAGGAGTTAACATATAGGGGCTAAAAGGGTTTTAATAACGTTATCATATTATTCATATCGCTACTACTCCACATTATTCATATCCAGTGACGGATTAACGGGCGAGCTGACCGGGCGACCGCCCGGTCTGCCAGATTTAGAGGGGCGCCAAAACAAGAATCGGACAATATAAATAAATTGCATTTGATTTAGGTATTATGTTTTATATATAAAATTATTTGTTATTTATTAATTTGGCAATGTTTTTATTCATTCATATCAATAGCATACATAAAATAAAGGCTTCTTATCGTTTGAAAAATAAACTGTAACCAAAGAATATGAAATGAAAGTGTCATGGTATACGATTTTTTGTGAACGCCGTGCCGCGGAAAAAAGCGCGGGGCGAGGAGTAGCGACACACTTCGTTGATAAGGGCGCACCTAAGAAGTCAGCAAAACTAGGATCATATCGTCGGTTTAAATGTAAAAGTCACTAAGTACACTTTTTGTGAAAAATGAGTTAGATATACCAAATTGACAATTATTTGATATTTTTATCATATAACCCACTTATTAAGTGCATTACAATACTCTACAATAGAAAAATGTAAAAAAAAAATTCATTATTTGCGATATAATATATTGCTTACAACACATTGAAAATAACGATAACTTTCTACAAAAAGAATTATCTACAGAAAAATATAGGAACATTTAACAAAATAAAATTCTGTGATTCTTTTGTAATATCTAAAATAAAATCAAATTATTATTTAAAACACGCTTTTGTAATTTTTACCCTGTCCCGGTTTGGCGCACAAAAAATATGGTAACCCTAGTTATAGGAGATGCAGCAATGTCTTGTCCTCAAGCAATATCCTTTTTTGGTGTCATACAACGATTATATACATTATTTTCGGCATCTGTAGCTAGATGGAAAATTTTAACAAATAATGTTCCTAATTTCACTATTAAATCTGTGTGTGAAACTCGCTGGGAGAACCGAATTGAATGTATAAAATCTGTTAGGTTTCAAATAGTTGAAATGCATAATGCTCTGATAATACTTTATGAAAATTCTGCTGATGTAGCGACTAAACATGAATGTTTAACATTAACGGAAAAACTTTGCGAGTATTCTTTCTCAGTTATGTTAGTGACGTGGTATTACATACTTCAACGTATAAATGTTTTAAGTAAATCTTTGCAAACAAAAGATATGAATTTTAAAACTACTATCAACTTAATGAAATCATGTACAGAATACATTTCCAGCTACCGAATAGAACAATTTGAAAACTCTCTTTTTGAAGCTGAAAATTTAGCAAAGATTCTGGTTTCCGAACCATTTTTTAAAGATTACCCCGAAAGAGAAAAATGTTTAATTATGAAAGCGAAGATGCTACTGTTGCCATTGATGAAAAATCAAAATTTAGAATCACGGTTTTTTATGTTATTCTGGATACCATAATAACATCGCTTGAAGAAAGGTTTGTATAATTTAAAAATTATGAAGAAACGTGGCGTTAAGAATTTTGCTTACCATCCCTATTACAGTCGCTACAGCAGAAAGAAGTTTTAGTAAATTAAAACTTATGAAAACATATTTACGATCGACAATGGGTAATGAAAGATTAAATTCTCTAGCGTTATTATCAATTGAAAATGATGTTGCCCAGAAAGTAGATATAAATGAACAAATCAAATTATTTGCAGATTTAAAATCAAGAAAAAAATGTTTTTGAATAAATTAATTATTATTACCTACCTATTAGATTTTTGAGGTGCGTCACCTGCTTAGAAATAAATCAATGTTAGTGAAATAATTATTTTTTTGTAATTATTAAGTTTTTAATATTTTTTTTAATATTTAAAAAAAAAGAATACTTTAATTAATTATTTAATTATTAATTATTTTATTTTTTATTATTATTTTTTTTTACGTCAATCAATTTTAGAATCTTGAAAAATTTTAGGGCGCCAAAACAAGGAGTTCGCCCGGGGTGCAAGATTGCCTCGGTCCGGCACTGTTCATATCTTCAGATTTTTGACGCACTTGCCTGATTTTGTCATTCAATATTGTTAAAAAATAATTATAAAATTTCGTTGAGTAGTCCATAATTCTACATGTAATTATAAAATTGATTAACTTTTGTTTTTAATCAGGGCCGTATTTACCATAAGGCGCGTGAGGCGATAGCTGGGGGCCCCGTGTTGGACTGTCTTTAAAATATTTGTTTAAATGCATATTTATTATTGCTTAAAATATTTTCGCCAGGATAACGAATCCAATTAATAAATAAGTCCATTATGTAATTAAAAAATATATCTTAAATCTATTTTAATAAAATAGGTTGTATATATGTTTTTTTTTAATTTATTTTTTAGGACGCATATGTGGTTTCTGAACGTTTTAGATGATTATAAGACTATCCGCAAAAAAAATCTATCTGTCTGTCTGCTTGTTTGACTCTCTGTTCGAGATTCACACAAAAACGGCTAGACATATTTTCACGTAATTTGGTAAGATAAAGTAAAACCAGGATTCGAACATAAGCTATATGACATCTCAAATTTTGGGTGTGTATTGGGGTTAAAACTGTTTACTAAAAAACTTAAAATATATCCCTTAACAGAAAACATATAAAATAAAAATTGTTTATAATAAGAAAACAATTCTTTTTTGTTCAATGCATATTTTAATTGGATGAATACTTGGGGAATTACAGGGAGACACCCTAAAACTAAACTTTTGAAATATCTCTTTTATTATTGACTAAAGAGGCAAATGGAACAAAAACATATATGACATAAACTGTTTATAATAAGAATACAAATCTTTTTTGTTTTTACACTTTTTCGATTCGATAAATATTTGGGGACTAACGGAGGACACCCTAAAACTAAAATCTTGAATTATTTCACTTATTATTTTACATATATTTTCTTTTAGAATGAGGAAATATTTCTTTTCTGTTCAATGCAGTTTTTAATCAACTAATTTAGGGGGTTAAAGTGAGAGTTACCTATAAAGTTAAATATCTCATTTATCATTTACTTAACAGCAAAAATGAATATAAGAAAATTTGTTAAGAATGATAAAACAATTTGTTCAACGCGAAGTTCGGGGACGCCAGCTTAGTAATACACAAGAAAAGTCAATTCCTGTGGTTACTCCACCGCACTACCCACGGGAGCGGTGTGACTCAATCGTGACTTATTACGCCCCTTTAAGATAATAATTGTTATTAGAACATTGTTACCTCTTGAATCCTCTGTGAACTTTACCGATAATTAAATATATATATATTTGCAAAAACAAATGTCTCTTTTGATTCACGGTAAGTTCATCGAAAATCAATTCATCGAAAATCAATTCAACGAAAATCAATTCATCGAAAATCAATTCATCGAATGATCAATTCATCGAAAAAAAATATTTTGTAAATATTTGAGAGGAATGCCGAGGGGATCGGAAAGCCAAAAAAGCAGTGGTCAATAAAAGTTGACAGACTACACTTATTAAATAACTATCATACTTGGTCTATTAATAATTTTTTAATTTTCAATTCAGAAAATACGCCAGGTAAAAGTTACCTGTTGGATTAATTTGAAATCGAACAGGGCTCCTTAGATCATAAAAACCCGGTTAATGGGATCTTAAATGTACTTAAAAGACCCATTCTTAAAGGATTATAAAAATGGTATTTCCCCATCTGTTAAGTCTTAAAGGTTTTGTGTTATGTACATAGTTTTACTATTCATATTTACTATACCACACATGATTTGTTCAATGTACGGTGACTCTAAACAGGTGGCATTGTTATGTTAGTGTGATTTTGTTTTGTCATTAAACTAGATGACGGGTAGCTCGCTTCGCTCGGCTTCTTCTAACCAAACCCTTACTAAACTAACCTAACCTAAGATAGTGTTTTGACATTAAACTAGAAGATGGGTAGCTCGCTTCGCTCGGCTTCTTCTAACAAAACCCTTACTAACCTAACCTAACCTAAAATAGTGCTTTGTCCTTAAACTAGAAGATGGGTAACTCGCTCCGCTCGGTTTTAGACTTTTACTAACTAAACCTAACCTAATTACCTTGTTTTTAGGCGCATAGTACTTTATTTTCCCTCATATCAGCCCAATTAAAATGCGTATCATTGTGTATGAATTTATAAAAAATATTTGCGTGCAATTGCCCATAACCTGTCTTATTAAACCTTAAAAACAAAACATTTATTTCTTTTATTATATAAATTTTCTTATTATATTTCTTTATTTATATTCAAACACTATGTCACTTTATTTACCTTTTTTTAAACCATATAAAAAAATTTACACAATTATTTCTTAGTCTGTCTACTTTTATTGACCACTGCTCTTTTGACTTTCCGATCCCCTCGGCATTCCTCTCAAATATTTACAAAATATTTTTTTTCGATGAATTGATCATTCGATGAATTGATCATTCGATGAATTGATTTTCGATGAATTGATTTTCGATGAATTGATTTTCGATTAATTGATTTTCGATGAATTGATTTTCGATTAATTGATATTCGATGAATTGATTTTCGATGAACTCGTCGGTTACCGTCTCTTTTTATCTAATCAATTTTTTAAATTGTTTTATTAATTAGGGGAGAGGGCCCCAGAAACTGTTTGCGCCTCGGACCTAGATGTAAGTAAATACCGCCCTGTTTTTAATAATGAACAGCAATATTAACCATTAATATAGCATAGCCTTTAGAAATTCATACTGGCGTCGAACAAGGACATGCCACCTCACCTGTAAACCTCGTGCTGGAGATAGTTCTACGAAAAACCCATGATACCAACCACCGTGGTCTACAGTTCAATGGATACCACAAGATATTAGGGTATGCAAGTGACCTAGATATTATTTCCAATAAGGTTCAAGACTAGGTATATTACGTCTTGCCCTAATTAACATCCAAGCTCGTAAAGTAGGACTCATCTTCAGTAATGAAAAAATCAAGTATCTGATAACAAATAAGTAAATAAGTTTGGATGGAACGGTCCTATGTAACGGCTGGAAGATGAGAGGTTACCGAAACAAGCTTAGGATTTCGCATAATTTGACCAAAGATCAAAAAAAGGCTCGTGTTGATTGGTGTAAGGGAATGCTAAAAAAATACAACCTAGGCACTACAAAATCCGTATACAGCATCGTTCCAAGTGACAAAACTTTCATATTTACTATAATATATTATTATCGATTTATTCATATGAACCGGAAATTAAGCAACAATCCACTGTTTGGGTCTTCCAAGATGAACCCAAATCCACAAAAGTTGTTCGTTCACGAAGCACTTCCAAGAAAATGATCGCTTGTTTCTTCGGTTGTCGTAACCATTCCTTTAGATCAGCGGTTCTTAACATTTTTATACTCAGGACCCCCCAACTAGCCTAAATACTTTCTGTACCCCCCCCCCAAGAAATTTTTTGAAATAATATTTTATTTTCGGAATATAAATGCATTTTATAATATAATCCATATATACTAGCTTCGGCGAATTAACGCAGTTACGTCACACGACGTAACAATCGATTTCATTGTTCCAGACAATACAGTCGTTTGTTACGTCGTGTGACGTAACTGCGTTGATTCGCCGACGCTAGTATATCAACTTACCAACTATGAATTTCTATTTATATATTTTTTTTCTATTTTCTTTAAATTTCGGGACCCCCTAAAGTCTTTTCGGGAACCCTCTGAGGTTCGGGACCCCCCAGTTAAGAACCGCTGCTTTAGAGGATCGGAGAACAATTAATGCTGAATGGTATACAACAATTTGTTTGCCAGAAGTCATCGACAAAATCAGGAAAAACAACCAAAAACGTCGCATCATTCTTCATCATGACAATGCAACCTCCCACACAGCACGTCCAACAATTGATTATTTGAAGGTGAAAAACATCGAATTAATGTCTCATTGACCGTATTCATCTGATTTATCCCTTTTTTTGTTTCCCAATGTCCACAAAAAATGCGTGAACAGCGATTTTCATCACCTCAAGAACTGTTGAAGCTGTTGAAGCCTTCGAAAACCATGTTTTTGACATACCAACTTGACAGTGGAAAAAATGTTTCGAGAATTGGTTTGAACGCTTGCAAAAGCGCAATAAAACAGTTTATGCCAAAAAAAAAATATCTTTCTTAGTTTTTGTAAAAACTTAAAAGGTAGCCCTCGTATATCTTTCAAAGATGTTACCATGTCACATCCCGTTAGTGATTGTAAATATATAAAATAAAATTAAAAATTAAAAAATATATGTTCAATTTTTAATAGAAATGTTTAAAATTAGTAAATAATATTAGTATAATACATACGATAGGGCTGCCATAATTGTCGGACTACCGACCGGGACCCCCCCCCAAAACTTAAAAAAAACTTTTATCGACAATAATACCTTTATCATAAAAAATTGCACAATATTTTAAAAAAATAAAAAAATTTAAAGACAAAAAAAAATAATTAAAGTAGGGATTGATAATAGGTATTCCAAGAGCAAAACGTTAGGATCAATGGTGAATCATTTTGGAACACTCAGTTCGACTGGAAAAATTTGATGTTTTTTTTTTGTGGATGCGTCTTTATCAAATATAAAATAATATAATATAAATTAATGGTCGATTCAATTTAATAAAACCAAATAGAACCTACATTCCATTCTTCTCTTGTCTTTACTCTCCCCCTTCCGCGACTTCGGTGGCTTCTTTATCATCGCTCTTTTTTGCCCAATCATACTTCTCCGATGTTTTCGTTTTTTGGACAAGTTCTTTTTCCCCTTTTATATAATTATAGAATTCAATGCATGACATTTTATAATTTAAAACACATTGAATTATGCTTTTCACGGTGTCAATAGAAAGCGAATTGCGCTCATCTGTCAGTACCAGTCAGCTAGTGACTAGCTGACTGGTACTCGGCATTAATCCGGAACATTTCGGACCTCGAATCTGTTATATAATTTATATATAGTATGTATATATGTATATGTACAATATTATCGTTATAAAATAATTTTTTAATATGTATAAATTTTTAATCGACCGGGACAAATGACTCTTGGACCGGGACACTGGGACACAAACCTCAAAACCGGGACATGTCCCGGTGTACCGGGACGTATGGCAGCCCTATACTGCGAGTATATGTAAATATTTTTAATATTTTAATATGTAGTACTTTCTTGTTTTCGTAAATAAAATAATGAAGGCAATTTATTCATAAGTATTAATGTAATGCTTTGTTCTATAACGTCCATTTAAATTTTAATTAACCCGTAAAAATTTTGAATACTACAATTTAGTTTATTAAATGTGCTTTAATTTATCGCTTTACATACATCGCTTTCAAGGACAACTTGTTTTAAGAATAATATTTAAGCCTTTGTTTATTACACAACAGTTCTACAGGAAATTCTTGGGTTAGGTCAAACAAGTTTCCGGTTGTTTACTGGAATATTTTACTCTCTGGGAAATTCTAAAACACGTTTTATTTCGTTTGTTTATTGATTTTCATACTGTTCTAGTGTTATCATTAATTTAAATTTTCAGTCTAATTCTTTACGATTTATGCACTTTTACATGCGTTCAAACCAATTCTCTAAACATTTTTTCCACTCTGAAGTTGGTCTCAAAAACATGATTTTCGAAGGCTTCAACAGCTTCTTGAGATTACGAAAATTGCTGTCCACAAATTTTTTGTTTGACATTGGGGAACAAAAAAAAGTCGTTAGGGGATAAATCAGGTGAATATAGGCAATGAGACATTAATTCGATGTTTTTCTCCTTCAAATAATCAGTTGTTTGACGTGCTGTGTGGAAGCTTGCATTGTCATGATGAAGAATGACGCGACGTTTTTGGTTGTTTTTCCTGATTTTTTCGATGACTTCTAGCAAGCAAATTGTTGTATACCATTCAGCATTAACTATTCTCCGATCCTCTAAAGCAGTGTTTCCCAACCTTTTTCTCCTCGCGATCCCCTTATAAAATCCGAACGAATTTGGCGAACCCCCTGTGTCAGTGTTTCTCAAACTTTTTAAGTTCGCGGCACACTTTTGACATGTAAACATTATTTTGCGGCACAGCTATGAGTTATTGAATACAGGTTTAAATGGAAAATTGTAAAATTTCGCAGCACACTCCTAGAATTTCACGGCACACTTAAGTGCCGCGGCACACCGGTTGGGTAACACTGCCTTATGTAGTCGTTAATGACAGGAAAAAAAATCAATAAATTTGGTAGCACATTTATTTTCCATAGTTTCCATGTACAAACATTAATAAGACTAAAATGATAGCTATAAAAAATGAATACAAAATCAATTCAGCAAACCAATTGGTTCTTAGTTAAGCATACGTTAAATTTGAAAAAACTCTTATTTAAATGGGATATTTGTGGCTGTTTGATGGAACAAAGCAATTCAAAGTTTGGCTCAATATCGGACAATTTCAGTCTTAGATCAGGTTCTGCATTTAACCTGTTTCTGTATTTATCTTTCAGATAAATATATGTTGTGCAAAACGGTAATAAAACTTCAATGTCTTTTTTTGGCAGAACAGGATATTCATTTTTAATTTGTTTTTATGCGTTTAATTTTCTTTGGCGATTTAAAATTCCGCCATTACAATATTATTTTCGCGAACCCCATTTGTACACCCCGCGAACCACCGCTTGGGAAACGCTGCTCTAAAGGAATGGTTGCGACATGTCCAGTACAACTGAAGAAGCAAGCGATCATTTTCTTGGATGTGCTGCGTGAACGTACAACTTTTGTGGGTTTCGGTTCATCTTGAAAGACCCAAACAGTGGATTGTTGCTTAGTTTCCGGTTCATATGAATAAATCCAAGTTTCGTCACCTGTAATGATGTATACGGATTTTGCAGTGCCTAGGTTGAATTTTTTTAGCATTCCCTTACACCAATCAATACGGGCCTTCTTTTGAGTTTCCATCGGGAACAAATCTTTTTCACAGCTAAATGTTCATGCAAAATCGAATGTATTGCAGTCTGCGATATGCCAAAGGATGCCTCTATCTCACGATAAGTCACATGCTGATCTTCTTCAATCGTTTTGCGCACAGTATCGATGTATTTTTGAATCACAACCGATTTTGGTCGGAATTCATCACTGACGGACGCACGACCACGACGAAATTCTGCAAACCAATTATTGTAAACAGTCTTTACTGATGGTGCTTCATTACCAAAAGTTGAACGAAGCGAATCTATGCATTGTTGTTGAGTTAGGCCTTTACTAAAATCGTAAAAAATCATCCAACGAAAACCTCCACGAGTAATATCAATTTTTTCACAAACTTGTCTTTTTTAAACGCTCACTGTCAACAAACTACTCGGTCAATTTATAAGCTGCCACTGATACAAATAACAAATGTTAAATTTTACGAATATAGTAATGACACATTTCAATATTGCCATCAAGTGGTCGATTGTTAAAACATAAAAGGTAACCCTCGTAGATACTCTGAACCACTGTACCAGTACGCCACAGTGCTATCATTATCTACCGACTGTCGTACTGGTTCGGCTCAGTGCTATGGTTCTCGGTCGACTGATGTTACCGATACTTCCAATATAACTGTTATTTGAGGTTAAACTGATTTTTATTTCATGATATTTATGATACAAATAATATAAAATATATTTATTATAAAAAAATTACTCAACCAAATTACGGAACCAAACAGCCTAGCTAGGCCACCAATTCTTTTTAAATTATTATACTGGGTGATCATGAAAACTTCTATTTTAATTCCATTTTGTATAATTCCAGGAACAGAATTTTTTGCGAAATATCACTGTGTTATATTGAGTTGTCATAACACAAACTGCTGTGTACCTATTTGTTTGTCACTCTAGTAAAAGAAATGAGATAAACATTCACTTCCATTTTTTCCAAATGAAAAACAATTTGTGAAAATAATAAATATATTTGGTGTTGTGGAAGATATAAATAGGTAAAAAAGCTTGGGAAAATGCTATAAATACGGGAAAAAGAGTGAGAGTGTGCTAAAAGCATTTAAAAGCTACAGATTACATCAATATTGGTAACTTATTAATATTTAACAAACTAGTATTTATTAAAAATATTCAACAAACAGAAATACTCAATAATAAAAAAATCCTTCTCGAGCTTAAATAAATATCTACCCGTGTAACTCAGTGGCGGACTTAACGGGCGTCGGACCTGGCGCCGGCCAGGGGCCCAGTGGATATTTTCTTATTTAGCACAAATTAATATATTGGAAGAACGGAGAAAGAGGCCCCCATGCGTTTAGCGCCAGGGGCCCCGAGGGGTGTAAGTCCACCTCTGGTGTAACTTTAATACAGGATTAGGGCATGCTGTCTCAATATTGTACGAGTTTCTAATACAGCTTCACTGAAGTGTTTGCTTTCGTTTTTGATTATGTTTTTTTAGGCAGCGAGTTTCTAACGAAGGTTACGGGTTACAGGTGCAGGTTATCTTGCAGTTTTAATTTTCCAGTGACTTTGTGAAGTGGTGATTTTAGACTGCTTGTTTATAAACATAACTCACATATGTTGACATGCTCATCATTTTTTTCCCCGAAATTCCGTATAATATAACACGACCGGCGTTTAACAACTCCTCTCCTTCACTTACACACTTAAAAGAAGGTGTTGCTCTCAAAAAATTAACATGATTTAGTAAGGATAGCTGTTAAATTATTCTTTGTAAATTGAAGATTTAATATGTGAACAAATGAGGAAAACTTTCACATTACTCGTTTCAATCAGCTGTTTCACAGCGATCACAGCGCCACCATCGCTCCCTTCGCTTAGAGAGTAAATCCGTAGTAGAACACGCTGCATCTTGGTTTGATAGGAATAAATTAACTTTAAATACTGGCAAAACCGAATCAATGATGATTTCCACCAAGAAACACGATTTTTAGACCCCCCGTATGTCAAGTTTCTTGGTATCCACATCGACCCACAACTTCGCTGGGATCAGCACTGTGAATTCTTAAGCCGAAAACTAAGGTCTATAGTATTTTTAATTCGCAATTTGAAAGCAGAAGTTTGGCAAAAAGTCGTGCTAATGACCTAATGCTATTTTTCGTTATTTCAGTCACAACTGAACTACGGCATTCTTGTCTGGGCACACTCACCAGCAGCCCATAGAATTTTCGCTCTTCAACGCAAAGTTGTTAGGGTCATAGCTGATGCTCCTTTTAGAGCTGACTGTCGTGAGTTCTTATGAATAGAATAATGACTTTACCTGCCTTATTTATCTACCAATGCCTAATGTTCATGTACAGGAACTTATGTAACTTCCCCTCTTCCAACTACGGGCATGACACACGGCAAAAAAATAATATACATAGTAATTTCCTTCATCTTCAAAAATCAAGAAATAGCGCAAACTACTACGCCCTTAAATTTTTCAATATAATACCTGAGGAAATAAGATCCCTACCCATCAAGATATTTTCAAACAAACTTAAGAATATTTATTGACAAATCCCATTTATGAAATTGATGACTTTAATAATGTTCATTTTTAATTTATATTATTTCATGATGTAACTTAGACTGATTGTAAACGTATTTTATGTAATGTGGTCAATAAATGTATTATTATTATTGTTATTATCGGCCATTGTTGAGTCCAATAGTTCACCATTATTAGTAACTGGCCAAAAAACTATTGCGGTGGAGAGGTCAAGACAGTGTAGACAATGGATTCCGCGTGCGTCCTGAATGGGTTAATAATCCAAATAAATATATGTTTTATGTATATAGTCGATTTCTTTGGTTTAAGCGGAACTAGATTTTCAAATCTAGTAATTTTTATCGATTGATTAAAGCTTTTGATCATTTTGTTTGCCAAAAACCCACTTTAATCATTATAAAGTTAGTTAGTGACAACATGAGAAAATTAAAAATCCATTAAGTTCCGTTTAAACGTTTGGAATAGCCTATTATGAAAGAACTTCCTATGTAGTAATTTAATAGTTTCTGTTGAAAAATGTTGGGAATATTTCATAATACAATTTAGTTCTTGCTATTTGTCACATGCATACTTATTAAAAATATTAACACTCAACGTTGGGACCCCCTCGAAGCCTGGATTGCGAGGAACTTGGTCATCCCGAACTGTAGTTACGCTATTGATTAGGTCTTGCTGGTGGCTAGGCTAAGTCTACAACCTAGCCAATCATCGGCAACATATTACACTTTTCAATTAATGTTTTGTACTTATAAGCGTACTTATTAACTTCACATATAGAATACATATTTAAATAACTTTTTTACTTAGTCGAGATTCATATAAAAAATGAGTGGCAGACAGGGCCAAACTGACTGTTTGGCGGATCGGGCTGAATACACTTGGTGGGCTGCCTGCCCTTGTCGGCCGAACTCCACTGCATGGTTTTGCGAATCGATACTTTGCTGCGCTATTACAAAGTACAAACATTACAGCAATGTGCTGGATGTCACTAATATTGACAAGAACAACATTTTCGTCTCAATCCAACACATGTTGAAAACATGTACAGGGATAGAACACGTGGTGAGAATGAAAAAGGACAGATGGCATAAAATTTTGTAAGAAAGAAAAATCCATCGCGAGCATCCAAATCATCCAAAAAAACACGGACTTTTTGAATTAACAAAGAAGAACATCTGATTGACTGTGTATCTCATATATCATGACATATACATATACAGGGCCGCCGCAACACGGGGCTACATCGCACTCAGGCGGCAGATTTTACGGGCGGCAAATTTTTATTTTTAGATTTAAATATTCATTAATTGTTAGCACAGAAAGATCAGTGCTTGAAACGTTCAATACCCAACAAGCACAAATTGCTTTATAAAAATTGTATAAACATTTTTACAGCAATATTATACAACTTATAGCTTTATAACTCAGCAACAAGAATGTCTATCGAGCAACAAAAAAACTTAAACTTCCAAAATAGGTGCAGGTTTATAAAACCTATTGGTTATATTAATATTGCATGCGCAACATTTTAAAAACCTAATGGCACTCTTTGGAAATGTTCTTAAAATAGTTATAAAATAAACAATAAAACATTAATAAAACTTTTGGATTAGTTATATAGCAGCAACTTTTTATCTGTTATATTTATAGATTTGCTTTTTTGTAGCTGCATGTTATAACAATTTTGCAACTGCGATACATATATATGAAAAATCTTAATGAAGTATAAAATCACTATGACAATGAAACATATATGCATTTTTATTTTTATCCTATTGCTACTCCTGAACTAAAATTTATTGCGAAGGCCAATTTACTGTGAACATATAAGGTAAAACATTCAAAAATTTTCTTAGGCAGTATAACTGAATACTTGGAACACAAGAACAAAATAATAAATATGTATTAATTAACTATTCAAACAGTTATTTTTGAACGTGATTTTGTTGGTGGTATTCTTAACTATTATACTTAACGTTGGAGCGATTCTAAAAAAAATATTTCATCCGGCTCTTTCACATGGCAAAATGAAACCCGTTTACTACAAGTTACACCTGTTCATGCGTTTTTTTTGGAGACTGAAACAAACCATAGCTGTTTACTTATGAAATCATATCTAACTAATAGAAAACAGTTTGTATAAATAAGTCAGACTTGCTTCAACTTACCTATGGAGTACCACATGGTTCAATTTTGTGTTCATTAATATTTTTAATTTACTTAAACGCTTCCTCTTCTGCTACTGAGAATAAACTAGGCTGAAGATATGACCCCTTATATATCATTATTACTAGAACACTTGAAAATGATCATTTGTCAAAAGGAAACAACTGATTTTTTTAACAAATAAATTGTTATTAAATGAGGAGAAAACACAGAATTTACTTAAAATATAACTATAATAATCTGCGTTAAATATTTAGGAGCCTATATTGATCCTCATTTGATATAGGATCATCACTTTCAATTTCAGTTTACTGTGCTAATATTTATGTATCCAATATATGTTAAATTGAGCAAAATTATGTATCTTCTAAGCAACCTGCATCTACTGATACAAGGGATGTGTTATTAACATCTTATACAACCAACTGCAGTTAACTTTTTAAAGATATTCTAAATAGCTTAGAAAATGCGCTTTACAGAGAAAAAATTGAGCATTTCTGGGAATGATCCCAAAAGTCAACCCAACTGACAGTACACAAGAAGAGAGAGGGAGAAAGTGAGATTAGTCTTATTTGATACTTAAGTTTTATTTGTTCTAGATGAAAACATTCACTCTTATGTCAAATGACAGAATTATAAACAAATTATAAAGACATAAAATAACATAAAAATGCATAGACATAAAAGTAAAATTACACAGAAAAGGGACTAACCGGATTTCTTCTATTTTTACTCAATTTAAAGAAAATGGACAAGAAGAGACGTCAAGTGATTTCATTATTTGACCGCTCATTGGGCATCATTTTAAATCCTGTTAAATTCTCTTTACAATGGTATTTTATTATTAATTTGAGCTATTATCAGGTCGTCAAGGATGAAATTTGTAGTTATACTAGCGTCGGCGAATCAGTGCAGTGCACAAACAATTGCATTGTTCCAGACAATACAGTCGTTTTTTACGTCGTGTGACGTAACTGCATTGATTCGCCGACGTTAGTATATTAATATTGACAACTTTAACAGCGAATTATTTGACATTGGCATACTATTTTACCGTTCCGTTTTTTTTTTTTTTTTGTTGGAAAGTTACACATTTCGTCATATTAAAGAAATCATTGTATGCTCTGAAAAATATCAAAAACTTTTGTTTAAAATTAATTTTGTTGAAAATTGAACGGTCGGAAATTCGCACTATTATGAAGTTGGAGTTCTTACGTGGAACTACGGCATCGCAGACCGCGCGAAACATTAATAATGTATTTGCTCTAATGTTACTACGCAGCAGACAATATCAAATTGGTTCTCCATATTTTGTACAGGTAACTTAAAAAACAAACAAACAAAAAACCTAGCTCATCGATCACAGCAGAAATATACTGCAACCAACTAGACAAAATTATGCAAAAACTTAAAGAAACACAGTCTAGATTGGTCAAAAGATTGACTCCTATCTTATTGCATGATAACGCTAGACCTCACACTGCACAAATGACTGTGGCAAAAATACAGGAATTGGAGTTGGAACTTCTTCATCATACTCCTTACTCACCAGGCCTAGCCCCCACTAACTACTACTTCTTCCGCAATTTGGACAACTTTTTAAGAAAACAGTTTAATTCCGACAATGCTGGAAAACTGGCCTTCCAGGTATTCATTGACTCTCGTCCGCTAGGGTTTTATGCCACCAGTCTGAACAACCTGCCGCTTAAATGGCCAAAGTGTATAGACAATATGGGTGCATACAGAACCCAAAAAACATAAAAACGGTAAAATATTAAGATAATGTCAAATAATAAGCTGTTCAAGTTGGCAATATTATTAACTACAAATTTCATCCTTGATGACCTGATGTACATTCCTAACTTAATTCTTCTATAATGCTTAGTTTAAAAAACAATTTGCGATTTAATAAACCAATTATTAAGTTTTATAAGGGCAGTAATCCAAAACTATTTTTTTTAAAATTAATTAATCAGTCGTTAAGCGGTTAAACGTTAACATTCATGAATTCACAAAAATTTTGAGCAATAACAAGAATCCCTGGTTGTGTCCTTAATCCAGTTCATGTTGTAGTTAAGTTTTGTGTATATCGCTGTACTAAGATGTGGTCCACATACGTTAATATCCGGAAATATACCTGAAATACATGAACAAAATAAGAAACATGATTAATTGACTGGTGAAAAAGTGATTTCTAAACATTTTGTTTGTGGTATTCTTAATTATTATACTTAACGTTACTGGTTAGTATATATGCCATATTAAAAATCAGCTGTGTCCACCACAGGACCGACCAGGACCACAACGTACTTGTTTAATTTATGCTGCTTTATCAAAAAATGTCTCAAATAAAAGTTTTTAGTTATTGCTTTTATAGCAACTTTTGTTAAATGAATCTTTTCGAAATATGTCTCTGTTGTGAAATATTCGCAAAAATCTTAAAACCGACACGAGTAAACTCCTATTTCTAGCTAACCGATTTTTACCAAAAGTTGATCAATTGATGTCAAAAGCTTAAATATGAAGTTTCATAAAAATCCTTTTAGCCGAATTTGCTCTGCACGTGTATACGGACCGATGGACAGATCGACAGACAGACCGACAGACAGACAGACAGACAGACAGACAGACAGACAGATAGACAGACCAACAGACATCATGCTAAAAATAGTCAAAACGTTATGTACCTCAATTAAACTCCTATTTCTATTTATCTTATTATTATTAACTAATTTAACTAAAATTAATAATAATAATATTATTAGTAATAATGCTGTGTAAGCAGGGCCGCCGCGTTTGTGTCGGTGTCTCATATGCTGTTATTCGTGGTACCGTCCTTTGCTAGAGTCGAGCGCAAATGCCACAGTTGTTGATGAAAGTGACCACACCAGCCTGATTCGGGTTCGATTCTAGTAGGTTGGATCTTGTGAATGTGTGCTCGCAGACTATGGATACATGATCGGCGGCCGTGTTAACATGCTATTGGTGGGGTTTTTATGGGGTAACAAATAAACATATGCTGTTACAGATTTAATTGGCTATTTCATTGAATATCCTTGGTCCATTTTGATGAGTGTATATTTAAAATAGCAGAAAGTACTAAAACTATCTTTTCGTGTAATAATATTTATAATTACCAATCAATTCATAGGATCCTTTGTGCGTGCGAAACATAAGTGGTCCTCCTACATCACTCTAAAATAAAATAAAAGCAATATATTATTACTTCATAACATGAACATCTATTAATAGAAAATATTTGTGTTATTTGTCATCCTTGGTCTACAATTTGAATAAACGCTTGTGAAATGTCCTCAAAGTCATATATTACCGGATGCAACATACTCTGTAATATTTGCAGCTTGTTATTTGGCTAAAAATGTTTTTATACATATTTATTTAAGACCTTTGCTGTATCCGTTCTTAAAAGATTTTATTGTAAAATGTGCAGATACATAGGTGAGAGTTAAATTGCGTGATATATTGTCGGAAATGCATTGTACCAGTGGCGTATCCAGTATTTTGTCTTGGGGAGGGCCGAAACAAATTTTGAGGGCACGCGGGCCGCATACGACCCTCAACATAATTTTTTTATTTACGGGAAAAATATATTTAAAAATGTAAAATGTACTATCTTCCCCTTTACTGTTTTGAATAAATTCAAGAAACCCTTCGGGATATTTAAAGTTCCGTCACTGCTTATCATTTTGTATGAAAAATAGACCGCAGTCCAAATCAGTTCGACATCCTTGCTGTTGATATACCCCGGATATTGATGTTTATATCAAATAATAATTCAATTATTTGTTAATAAAAAAAAGTAATTGTTAATCCATGTATCAAAAACTTTCATTTGATATCCCTCAAACTTTTTTTCTTCGATAAATACATATTTGTTTATATTTTTTGCGGGTAATATTTTTGAAGTCTCAATATTTGTCGTACTTAAGTTCAGTTCTCTAAATCAGCCGCTTGGTCACAATTTCTACCGAACGAACAGACTCATGTGACGGAATAAGGATTTCTTGATTATATCTACGATGTAACGTTTTAAAAGAAAATTTGTTTATTTTATAAACAAATTTAAAACTGTACGCTAATGTACAGCAGCCTATTTTATTAAAATAAGACAATATCGCATAAATTTCGGTAACCATGATTACAAAATAATAAGTCATTTTTTGGGATCTATTGGTCGGTCCCAATTATTTTATTTCAGACCAATTGGCGCCCTTTTAATTTTTGGGCATGCACCCTCCCCCAAGTCCCCCCCCCCCTCAGAATACACCACTGTTGTTCAGTACAACTTATATCAGTCCTTTTTGTGTGTAAAACATCATAATTTCAAAAATACCTAAGAAGATATTGATATTCACATTTATCTACAAAATAAAACCAAACACCGATTTTTAGAGCGGGATTGTCTCCAAAACTACTCTTTTTATTATATTTCTACTACTTATTTCTACTCTATTTCACGTTTCAGGTGTCATTTTAAAGTTACATTCTGAATCGAGTAATTAGTTGTTTAAAAGAGTTTTATCATTTGACTGGGCGAATGGTTTAGGTTTAGTCGATGTGTCAGGAAGGATCGACGCTCCCCTTCATATAATTCGTTGGAGCATATTTGGAAAGTGATGTATTTTCACTTGAACAATACTTATATCGTTTTGTTAAGAGTAGGTAACCTTAAAAAATGTTAAAAAAATTGTTTAAAAGGAAAAAAAAAGTGCCAATATTGTTTACAATGAAGTAATTTAAAAATTAATTACTGTTGTGGTTAACAAATTTTATCTTCAACTCCCCGAGCAACGCTGCGTAATCTGCTAGTATTGTATAAAAATTGTGCCAATTCTGCTAGTCCTGGGAGGGCTAGCCCCGTCGGCCCGACCCTTGGCTGCGCCACTGCATTGTACAAACACAAAAATGAGATTGACATGTAATTTTTGTAAATATTATTCAACATCCTGTCCAAAACTGCCGAAAATGTTTAAATACCTAACAGCTTTGATTTGTTCCGTACCTATCGACATGGGTTTCGTAATAACATGAGTTTTAGTGAAAGGAAATACTTTGTAGCATGGTGTTTTCTTAAGTAGTAGTAATTTTATATTTTCAATCTTTCAATTTGTTATAGTAAAATACACAAGAAGAAAGGAAATAAAGAAACATATGGGTTCATATTTTATTAGACAATTTCAATACTAATAACATATAAAATATATGTTAACGCAAAATATAAAAAAATAAGGTGACTTATAAGCAGGTCCAGCTCAAGGGTACCTGACGCCTCGATGCAAAATTAGGTTAGGCCCCTCCCCAACATAATATTTTTTTTAAATAAAGTTTTTGATAACTTTTGTTAAATAAAACAAAATAAAATAATCATATGTAATATAATACCATTTTTAATATAATACTAAATATTTTGAGTCTTGTTAAAAACAGAATTTATATCTTTGGTATAGTAACAAAAAACATTGTTATAAAAAATAACATATCGAAACCTAGGATTATATCAAAATATACTTTTTACTATAAAGTAAGAATCAAATAATCTCAAAAACATCTCTAATGCTTTTGATTAAAATTTGCAATTGCATGAACTATTATAAGAACTTGGTAATAATGTGCCGTAAGGATGTATGAGAAAATTTAATTTTTGTAAATATGCGTGATATTCAAAATAAAGTGTGGTGGTAAATTTTAAACTAATAAAACTTTTAATGCAATGACTTTGGCATGATTTGTAAGCTATAAAATTCAAATAATATGTCCAATTTTTTTTGTTCGTGAATTTCTCATATAAGATATGTATGACCAAAATTATTGACTAAAAGATTAAAGGTCAATGAATTTTATTTAAAGATCAACACATAAAAATGGAATTTTTTTCAAAATGTGATTTAACGGCTTGAAAGGTTGTGACCATATTTTAATTCTCCTCTTTTAACCCAGCAACGTGCATACGCGCCAACTCGAAATATTATGGGCATATCTCATATGCCTGGGCTACACCTGCATCTATCGTCGCTAAACTTCGGTTTAACGTGACATACACGCTAATGTGGCCAGCTACTATCGGTCTGCGTTCACAATATTAGCAGTGCGCGCCACTAGACACATGATGATAACTGAAGTGGCGGTTTTAGAGCGCACATCAAAGGAACTTAGCGCAGAGCGTAGTATGTTCTGTTGGCGCGTATTGTTGTTTATCCGGCATCATTTGAGGTTATGTTATACATATTTCTTTACAACTTATTTGTGTCAAAATCAGATAAGATTATGTTTGAATTTGTAAAATTAAATGTAAAACATAATTTTAGGGTGCAGTTATGATGGATATACACCATTATTTTATTTAATTTACATCAAAATAAATACGCTTGTACCTTGTAAACGTAAATAAAGTGTAGCGGCGAAAACGCAGCTATGGCCACAAGTTGCGTTTTAGCACGATATCGATAGATGCAGTTTAGCACGAATTTATATAGCGCGCAATTATCGGCAAAGCTTATAACGCAAGTGTGGCCCAGGCAATATCGTTACGAAGACAGAATGAAACTTTTTTTTACTATATTTTTATAGCCAGAACAGAGAGGTATTATCGACTTTATTTTGATTTCTAATATCGTAGTAAGTTTAATTTTCCATTTGTTTACTAATATCTCATTTTAGAAGCATTTTAGATTTTAATTTTTCGCTAAATTTCCTTGCATGGGACCCCCTTTTACTACAAGCTTGAAGTGTCACCCAGTAAAAAAAAGTAATTTTTTTCTAAATTTCCTCATCGGCGCCACCCCCACCCCCCTTTACTAGAAGCCTGAAGTGCCGCCCAATAAAAAAAGTAGTTTTTGTTAGATTTAATTAAAGATCACAATACTTATTACAAAAATGAATATTATTTTAATTAAAGCTATTTTGATATTGTAATAGGCTATAATATTTTTCTTCGATACAATATTATATATATATAGACTTACAAAGCGGATGTTACTTCTATATATTTCTCCCAATTGAGATTAGCACCTATGACAACACCCAAAAACTTCATTGTCATTGTCAAAACGTCATTGTTAACAGGGTCGGGAGCCCTCAGGGAAAAAAAACAGATGTTGTGTTTTAGCTACATTAATACTTAACATATTAGTTCTGAACCACTCTTTACTACGTTCCAGGCTTAACTGGCTTTGATCTATAAGCTGTTCATAATTAGAATCATTATTCAAAATTGTAGTATCAGCTGCATACAATATAGTTTTCACTTTATTCATATATAATGGCAGATCATTAATATAAATTATGAACAGGAGTGGTTCTAAAATTGAACCCTGCGGTACCCCAGATTTTATCTCAATCTCTTTAGATTTTTGACCATTAGTCCATACATATTGTTTCTTATTTGATAGATAGGACTTTAATAAAATAGTACTAATAGGGTCAGTATTGTACCAGGATAATTTAATAATTAATAGGTCATGTGGAACGCAGTCAAATGCTTTAGTTAGAACTAACAACGTAGCCATGCTATGAGATTTATTTTCTAAAGCAAATGTTACGCATTCGATCAAGTCTAGAATAGCATTACTGGTATCTTTGACAAAAATAGCTCTAAAACCAAATTGACTGTCGTTTAGTAAACGGTTATTCTCAAAATGTTCAATCAACTGCTGCAATAATATTTTTTCAATTTTTTTTATAAAAAGTCTTAATACGACCCTGCCCTCATCGTCTTATTCTATTAATTAGACTAAAACTGAAGAGCGTGTAGTAAAACTGATTAAAACCACTATTAAATATTATCAATTTAGTTTTCGTTCTTGAACGAAAAAACTAAATATAAATCCTGTTTTCGTTTCCATTTTTTTTTAAATTTCGTTTAATATTGTTATTTCGTTTTAATTTTCGTTCCGTTATCAGTCCCTGTTTCAATGTTCAAAATATTTGTCCTCAAAATGTGTGTTGATATTTGACATTTGCTAAGGTGACCATACGTACTGGTTTTACCAGTACAGTACTGTTTTTTTTTTTTGTCATTGGTCCTGGTTAGTCGTGAAATATAACCAGTACAGTTTAAGGACACAAAATATAAAATTATCAATTTTTCAAAAGATCGAGTAATCGATCCATCTTTCAGTACGCGCGTAAATTTAAACAAAAAAACGGCACAGCAGTGGGGTGGTTTTGTTCAAAATTACTTTCTTAACATACAATATAAATAAAAGAAATACATTTAATTGCATTTTTTTACTTAAATAAAAATATAAGCTTATTTCCCAATATTTTTTAAACATATATTCAACGATAGCCATTATTATTCATACTGCCGGAGCAGGCGCGCACCTAGAAAAATGGATTGAATGGGGATCTATTACTAAGTAATATCCGTTAAATAATACAAAATTTATTACTGCGTCTTTACGGGGCGGGGTGGTTTTATATATTAATTACATTTTGACTATAATTTGTTTTTTATCAACGAAAAAGGAGATTTTATTTTCAGTAGCTTAGTTTTTATTGATTCAGTATATGATTTTTTTATCCTGGGGGGGATCAGGATCCAAGGACCCCCCCTCCTATTGTGCACGTCTGTGCTTGAGCTATTTTAAATGTCCTGGTTTTATCTTTGAAAAAAATGGTCAGTTTACATTTGCTTAAATAAGTGTATATATTTAAAATAAATTTGACAATAGAAATAACCTTGTATTAGTTTCGAATATGCACTAGTCCAATGAACTTAACCCAATTAACAATTATATTCATCTTTGTTTCTTCAAATTTGGTCAATGCATATGCAATATCTTGATATCACGTGTAACAAAACATATTAATGTGCAATAATTAAAAGTAATGTCAATGTTAAAATATACGACGTTTTCAATATGCTGTACCTACGTGACAATAAACATGCACATACATATGTTATTATATATAAAAAATAAGTACGCTTTCAAGAAAATACTATTTTAAATAAACGTTTCTTTAAAATAGGAAATTTATTTTTCGACTAATGTCGGTAAATTTTAAATAATATTCTCAAGGTTTTAAATAATGTGTTACCATCCCTAATTTCAGGTAATCTCAAAAACTTGGTTCCATTCTTCATCTTTTTCTTCGGCAATAAAGTTGATATTTAGCCTAACGGCCGAGAGTTCAATTTCCTAATAAACTCCCTAATAGTTATTAGACACATAATATATTTATGAAGCTAATACATTTATTGGTGATTTCCAAGTTACAAAATCCTTCTAATAGTTTAATAGCAACATAATATTTTGTTTTTGTATTGGTATTTGTTATGAAGATAGTAACACGGTGCAAGGGGAATAGAGCTATACGTAAATTGTAGAGCTAAAGTGAGATGAAATTTTGACATTGAATATTTTGATATTAAATATTTTGACATTAAATAATTTGACTTTACATTCAATGACGTTACGTATATTTTTTGTGTTACTGTTAACATGACAATTAAACGACGTTCAACAAATTTTACCACAGAAAACAAGGATAATTATATAGAAGAGGAGTTAAGAAAAATAACGGCTAAACTAGGGAATAGGTACCTATACCGTTAGAAGATTTCTTTGTAGACGGCAACACATAACAATTTCACTAAGGGCCGAGACCTCCAGTTCCAAATAAACTCCCTAATAGTTATAAGACACATAATATATTTATGAAGCTAATAAATTTATTGGTGATTTCCAAGTTAAAAAATCCTTCCAATAGTTTATTAGCAACATAATTTTTTGTTTTTGTATTAGTATTTCTTATGAAGATAGTAACACGGTGCAAGAGGGGTAGAGCTATACGTAAATTTGTAGAGCTAAAGTGAGATGAAATTTTGACACTGAATATTTTGACATTAAATATTTTGACAATAAATAGTTTGACTTTACATTCAATGACATTACGTATATTTTTTGTGTTACTGATAAAATGACAATTAAACGGCGTTCAACAAATTTTATCACAGAAAAAGAGGACAATATAGATAGAAGTTAATAAAAATAGCATTTTATAATACAAAAGTGAATGAAAATAAGAAGACAACCATATTTTGCTTTATTTTACATTCCTTAAACAATATGAATTAAACTTATTAGCAATTTTCAGCCACACATATTTATTATTCTGCCAATAATTGCGTCTGTCTTCTTGTTTTCTATCATTTTTATATAAATAGTAATGTTTGTAAAGTTGTGTTGTAATCGTAATTGAAATAAATACATGTGTAAAAGTAAATGACAATGTTTATTTAAAAATATATATTTATATATTGTTCTTTATATATCTAGTAACGTTATAATTAAACTTTTAATATCCTTACTGGGCAAATATAGGATGGTCCACCGACAACTCCCACACATCCCTTGTCTGATGTGAAATATTTTTGATCAGCTACACTAGGAATACATTCTTCGTGTCCTAAGACTGGCAGTCCTAGCTTTCTTGGTCTACATATCGCTATTTTATTTCCTTCCTGAGTCTGTTCTTCTGACCAGCCTACTGCTATGGCTACTTTTCCTAAATATTCGGCACCTACAAATGAAGAATATTAAAACATAGTTATGATAACACAAAAAGCGTCAACTGCTGTCTATGATTTATTTTATTATTATTATTTTTTTATTTCACATTTTATGGCCTTTACTACTAAGGCAATTAGCAAGGACAATACTTATTTTTCATAGTGAAAATTCCATGCCTGAACAGGATTTGAACCCGAGACTTTAGCAAAGCAGGGCACGTGTGTTACCACTACACTACGCCGGTCGGCTATGAGTTATTTATAAATAAACATTGAAACAAATTCTTCCACATTTATAAATTAGCGACTCGTACACGTATACTTATAAGTATTCCGCTGTATTATCTCGAGAAAATGCCACTTACAGTTGCTTGCGTGAGAAGCACTCATCGTTCAAGTCGACGCTCTCCACGTGTAGCGTTTAACCTAGTATTTTATTAATTGTCATGCAAAAACAGACTTTCATAGGAAATTGATCCCTAAACTGAATGGGAAATTAGAGGGATTGTACATTTTCTGAATACATAAAACGGTTAAATAATTTGTATTAACTATTAGGTGATAAATAATCTTCCAGCAGTGCCATATATTGGCACCAAATAGCGCTTGTGTTTATACTATGATAGCTCCATTATTATCAATCTTTAATGAATAATATTTTATAATTCTCTATATACTATAAACCTCCAATGTCCATTTATACTCCTATTACGTTTAAAAACAAAAAAAATGGCACACGATATCGGTAAATGATAAGTGGACTCGTGGACTTATTTTTAAATCTAGTTAAGATCTCCATTTTTGTTTGCATTATGTCACCATATCTTTTAAAGTTTAGCCAATGTAATCAATTAAAAGAACACCGGGAGTGTGAAACTGATGGTTTGCATGGTAACGTCCCCTAGAGGGACACTGGCGCACTCGCAACCCTCACTAAAACCTTTCTAGAATTATTTAACACCCCTGTACCAAATTTGGTTAAAATTGTCTTTTCGTTTGGCTTTGCATAGCAAAAAAAATAAACAATCAAACAAACAGACATTCGTTGTTATAGACAAGATTAAAAGTTGAGTTTTATGGGCACTACAAATAAAAAACTCGACTATTATGTCTATTATTATTTCCTTCACAGCAGAAATGTGTGCAACGGAAGTTGTATAAATTATATATATATATATATATATATATATATATATAGAAACGGAGAATTTCTTTCTTCTCGTTGAAACAAGTATATAAGTTTCAAATCTTCAAAAGAAGATTCTTTTCCCAACTATTCCAAACTTATATATATATATATATATATATATATATATATATATATATATATATACAGTCGATTCCGCTTATTTGGGGCACAACGGGACTTAGGCATTTTGGCCCAATTAAGGGGCTGCCCAAATTAAACAAATTTCACATAAAATTAAACAATGCATATTTTTCTTTCAATAATTTTATTTTATAAACTCTTGGACAAAACTATAAATTACATATAACCAAAAAATATAAACTTTTAAGAAAAAATAATAATAAATTCCAAAATAAAATAATAAATAGGTACATACAATTTAATTCAATGCAAAAATGCGTCAAGTGTAGTCTGTATTTTGATTTGCAACATTTCACTTCTACAAAATCAGCACAGGTATTCAGTGCGGATGTAGGGCTCCCTTCATTTCCTTCCTGCATAAAATAACGCTGTAACACGGCCATACATTTTTTTGTCTCCCGGTTGAGAATATGTGTAGCATAATATGTACTGTGATCTTAAATTTACTGTCCCAATTAAGCGGAACGTTGTCCCAATTAAACATGTAAATTTACTGTTGGTTCCTTGGTTTGGTGTCTGTTCTTTGAGATTTTGCCCAAATAAGCGGCTGCCCCAATTAAGCGATGGCCCAATTAATCGGAATCGTCTGTATATATATATATATATATACAGACGATGACCATGGTGAGTAATCACACATGATAAATTCGCCTTCATATCTTACGAAGTAGGAGACATCAGCTACTAATTAATAATTTGTTTCAACTGATGTTTAGTGATTTGGTCCTGATTGTACGCGCAGAATCAATCATTTGCCTACAGGTACCCGAAACGCCTATAGATTAATTACGGAAAGTGACCATCTGTGCAACTCGCACAAAATTGACCCATAAGGCCCAAAGGATTGCTCCGGCCCGCGAGGTGCTTTTATGTAGCCCGAGTAGTCATTTCAATTTTAATTTTAATTTTTACTTATCAGCTAGTGTGTATTTCTCGTTTTTTTTCTTTTTTCGTTTGTCCGCGACGACTTTTATTCGACAAAATGTGTTTGTGTTAGTAAAAATTCGACCTGTTATGCCTGACAATGGAAAATTATTTATATATTTAAAGATAAAATAAGTGCTATGAAATAAGAATTTTACCTTTAAAAGGCAGACATATTGGAGATATTCTTCTTTCAAATCGAATAGGCGTGCTAACTTTCAAAAGAGCCAAATCATGTATCCGGTTTTCTGAATTAAAATCTGGATGGATTTTAATTACCTCTATACTCATATTATGAGAAGAAATGTCTATACTGCAAGTATCCTGAAGACCAAGGGTTACTTTTAAGTCGTGCGGAGAGTATCTATAAAATAAATTAAAATTATGTATTTTTAATGATTATTAATATGACATAATTTATATCTAAAAAATAATTAGGTGGTAAATTCTGTTATTATTAAGTTTTACTCAATTTATTAGTGGAAGCATAGGATGAGAGAAAGAAATATAAAATATTTTAAATTAAATAAAATGCCACGGTTTAATTAATTATACATCTTTAATCGAGACTTAGCAATTGTCATCTTAGTGATACTTGGAAATTCATGGAATTTAATATCAGCTAAATGATGGCCTCTTATTTTTTTCGGGCTAAATCAATATGGATGATACTACCCAATCTTTATTAAAAATAATTATTTTTCTTAACGATCCAAACAATTTGATATTTTCAGGAAAAAAAAAATCAATTATTCTCAATTACAGGTTGAACTTGATATACGCCGGTTCGATATACGCCGATTCACTTTTACGCCTACGGTGAATTAGCTATCGTACCTTCGCGTATAAGTATCCTTCTAGACGTCTGGCTTATATCTGGTTTAGTTATTCGTAATTAAATTAGTTTATTTGTTTCCATAAAATAGGTATTTTTTGTATACGCATATACAAAAGGGTACAGTAAAATAAATACCATGTCTGAGAAGAGGAAAAGGGAATGTTAACTCAAGATGGACTTAAAAGGGCTAGAACTTCTATCTCCCTTTAGAAGAAGATAGAAGTTATAAGACGAATGGAAAGTGGGGGGAAACGTCCTGATGTCTGCAGGATAATGAATTTACCGCCTTCAACTGTTACTACCATTATGAAAAATACAGATGAAATCAAACAATCTGCTCAGCAAACTACATAAGTAAACGCTAAGAACGCGTCAACGAGTCCTAAGTCAAATAAAATAGCGTTATAGATACAATTTAGCAGGTCTACAAGTATGAAATGCGGATTTTTTTCAACCTTGCCGCGCAAACAGAGTGTATAGTTCAAAGTTTCAACACATATGGCATTTTGTTAAGTTGTCATTAAGTGTCAAATGCGTATAGGTTATAATTTGAAAAGTGATCATATAGTTTTGTTTTACTGTGTTAAAAATGTCAAATTTTGTGTCAAATAAAGAGCATTCGCGGACAGTACTACTGTTTTGTTTTCATTTGAAAAAAACTGCTGCTGAATCATACCGACTGCTTCGAGAAGCTTATGGTGAATATGCTCCATCGCAAGATACGTGTGAACGATGGTTTCGGCGTTTCAAAAGTGGTGACTTTGATCTTACAGACAAAGAACATGGAAAACCTTCAAAAAAATATGAAGATACAAAATTGGAAACATTGCTACAGGAAGACGATAGTCAATCACAAAAACAACTAGCAGAGCAGTTAGGCGTTAGTCAACAAGCTGTTTCCAATCGCCTACGGGAGATGGGTAAGATCCAGAAAGTCGGCAGATGGGTTCCACATGCATTGAATGAGAGGAAGATGGAAAAACGCAAAAACACTTGTGAAATTTTGCTTGCACGATACAAAAGAAAGTCTTTCTTGCATCGTATCATTACTGGCGTTGAAAAATGGATTTATTTTGAAAATCACAAACGCAAAAAATCATGAGTGAACCCAGGCTCACCATCCACATCAACTGTAAGACCGAATCGCTTTGGCAAAAAGACAATGCTCTGTACGTGGTGGGACCAAAAGGGTGTTGTGTATTATGAATTGTTAAAACCTGGTGAAACAGTTAATACCCAACGCTACCAACAACAACTGATCGAATTGAACCATTCGCTGCTCATAAAACGACCAGAATACGAAAGAAGACAGAACAAGGTAATCGTTCTTCACGATAACGCTCCATCACATAAGGCAAAAGCAGTTTGCAACACATTGGAGGCACTCAAGTGGGAAGTGCTACCCCATGCCGCTTACTCACCAGACTTGGCCCCTTCAGATTACCATTTGTTCGCATCGATGGGTCACGCACTTGCCGAGCAGCACTTTTGTTCATATGAAAATGTGAAAGAATGGCTAGATGAATGGTTTGCGGGGAAAGGGGAAGAGTTCTACTGGCGAGGTATTCACAAATTGCCTGAAAGATGGGAAAAATATATAACTTCTAATGGAGCATACTTTGAATAAATAAACTTTTACTGTTCTTTTGAGTTTAATGTGTTTTATTTAAAAACAAAATCCGCATTTCATACTTGTAGACCTATGTATGTCTATTGTTTATTTTCTTGGAATGTAACGCTATACCCTCACTATAAGTTAGATTCATTTTAGGCCAGTTTAGTTTACGCCGGTTCTCCTAGGAACGAAACTGCGGCGTATATCGAGCTCTACCTGTATATCATTCTGCTTCACACGTGAATTACTCCGAAATTTCAGATTTTTAAAGCCCCCACTATATATTTTTTGTTTCGAAACAAAAACAAAAAATATGGAAAATTTAAATTTAGGATATGTAAGGACAATATACAGGATGAGTCGGGCGAAAAGTTCCAAACTTCAGGAGTATATAAATTGAAATCAATGTTGTTAAAGACCTAGGGATTTATTTCGACAAAAAGTTAAAATTCGATCACCATGTGGACAAAATTACCAAATCAGCATATAAACAACTCGGCTTCATAATGCGTTCTTGTAAACATTTTAAATCACAAAATTCACTTAAAATGCTATTTAAATCTCTTGTTTGCAGCCGGCTAGAGTACAACAGTGTCATCTGGAATCCATAATATAATACACACATTAATTAACTAGAATCAGTTCAACTACGTTTCACAAAATACATTTTTACATGCCCAACCTTAATATATAAGGGGCAAGTATTGTAATCGCGAAAATTTTCGATGTCGAGATTTTGAATGATGACCACGTTTCATGGTCCAGGGAATCCAAAAAACCTATTTTCGAAGTGCCGTCCGTGTGTATACACGATAACTCAAAAACGGTTTAACTTAAAGAGTTCGTTCTGGTACTAAAAAATTCTCCTAATAATTGGGAAGAACCCTATTGGTTTTTATTAAAATCCAAAACCGGAAACGGAAGTTATTAAACATTAAAATTTTAAAAAAATCGTAACTAGTAAACCAAGCCTTGGACAAAAAATTGTATTAGACATAATTTTATGTATTTTTGAAGATTTACCTAAATCTTTTTTTAAATTTAAAAAAAAAATATTATGTATTTTTTTTATTATTATTATTATTTTTTTTTTATGGGAGGGCAAGTCTAGCGGAGGTCTTTCTTCGCCACTGGTTTTTTAATTTTATAGATGTGATCCGTTGCCCTCTTATAATAATTGCCTGGCCAAATTTACCCTTTGCACACTAGAGCATCGTAGGATCAAATTGGATATGAATTTTATATATAAAATAGTAAATAATATGATAGATTCAACTGACATTCTGAGTCTTATTAATTTCAATACGCTAATCGTTCAAACAAGAATTAAATATCACAATTGTTAAGTACTGTATTGAACGTATGCATTGTTCTGTTTAAAATAGAATTTTGATATAAGTTTGAAGAAATTTTATTATTATTCCAAATGTTAGTTTATTGTTTGAGAATAAAAATGTGCTGGCCTATTTACTTAAACTTAAAGTTTTAAAACGCTGTAATACGAGAAAAAATAAAAATCGCATTACAACATTTGGGTATTTTAGTCATACACTTCTGTATACAGCCCTGTAGTTTAACACTTTCCGCTCGACTCATCCTGTGTATACGAAAGGTGAGTGTATTTATGGATATTTTGAATTTAATTTTTAAAAAGAAATTTTTATTCAAATATAATAATAACATGCTCTTACGTCCACTTAAGGACCAGAGTTTAGATGTAAGTCAAAAATGGACAAAAGAGAAAAAATAGCCTTTATTCAGCTTGCAAATGTATTTAAGCTGCCGAAAATTTTAAACAACTCAATCTATATATATAAAAGCAAGTGTCCTGACTGACTGACTCATCACCGCCCAGCCCGAACCCTTGGGCCTAGAAACTTGAAATTTGGAGAGTATATTCCCTCCATGACGTAAGCACCCACTAAGAAGGGATTTTTCGAAATTCAACCCCTAAGGGGCGAAAAGGGGTGAAATGTGATTTCACGGATTCTTTAATATCTCTTCGGGTCGATGGGATATCGACTTAGTTTTTGCTTACAAAGATTACACATACATATGCCGAAAAACTTATTTCAGGATTTTGTCCTAATCAACCCCTAAAGGGGTGAATCTACAATCGGGGTGAATTTTACATCCCGTCGTATTTCCTGTGTTTGTTGAGTTATAAGGTTTCTTTTTGGCACATAGGTATCTTTTTATAATATCTCGAAATGGTTTTGACAGTTTTTTAAAATGTCACCTCTAAAGGGTGGAAAGGGGTAATATGTGATTTCAAGGATTCTTTAATATCTCTTAGGACCAATAAGATATCCACTTGCTTCTTGCTTACAAAAAATACCCATACAAAACCAAAAAACTAATTCCAGCATTTTATCCTTATCAACCCCTAAAGGGGTGAATCTACAATTGGGGCGAATTATACATCCCGCCGTATTTCCTGTGATTGTTGAGATGTGACATTACTTTTTGGCACATAGGTGTATTATTAAAATATTTCGAAATGGTTTTGACAGTTTTTGAAAATTTCAGCCCCAAAGGGTGAAAAGGGGTGACATGTGATTTCAAGGATTCCTTAATATTTTTTAGGACCAATAAGATATCAACTTAGTTTTTGCTTACAAAGATTACCCATACAAATGCCGAAAAACTTATTTCAGGATTTTGTCCTAATCAACCCCTAAAGGGGTGAATCTACAATCGGGGTGAATTTTACATCCCGTCGTATTTCCTGTGTTTGTTGAGTTATAAGGTTTCTTTTTGGCACATAGGTGTCTTTTTATAATATCTCGAAATGATTTTGACAGTTTTTTAAAATTTCACCCCTAAAGGTTGAAAAGGGGTGATATGTGATTTCAAGGATTCTTTAATATCTCTTAGGACCAATAAGATATCGACTTGCTTTTTGCTTACAAAAATTACCCATACAAATACCGAAAAACTAATTTCAAGATTTTATCCTTATCAACCCCTAAAGGGGTGAATCTTCAATTGGGGTGAATTTTATATCCCGTCGTATTTCCTTTGTTTGTTGAGTTATAAGGTTTCTTTTTGGTACATAGGTGTCTTTTTATAATATATCGAAATGGTTTTGACAGTCTTTTTAAATTTCAACCCTAAAGGGTGAAAAGGGATGATACGTGATTTCAAGGATTCGTTAATATCTCTTAGGACCAATAAGATATCGACTTGCTTTTTGCTTAAAAATTTACCCATATAAATACCGAAAAACTAATTTCAAGATTTTGTCCTTATCAACCCCTAAAGGGGTGAATCTACAATTGGGGTGAATTATACATCCCGTTATATTTCCTGTGATTGTTGAGATGTAACATTACTTTTTGGCATATAGGTGTCTTTTTAAAATATTTCGAAATGGTTTTGACAGTTTTTTTAAATTTCAGCCTCAAAGGGTGAAAAGGGGTGACATGTGATTTCAAGGATTCCTTAATATTTCTTAGGACCAATAAGATATCGGCTTGCTTTTTGCTTACAAAGATAATTCATACAAATACCGAAAAACTTATTTCAGGTTTTTATCCTAATCAACCCCTAAAGCGGTGAGTATAAAATTGGGGTGAATTATACATGCCGTCGTATTTCCTGAGATTGTTGAGTTGAAAAATATCTTTTTGGCACGTAAGTGTCTTTTTAAAATATCTCGAAATAATATTGATAGTGTTTTAAAATTGCAGCCCTTAGAGGTGAAAAGGGATGAAATGTGAATTCAAGGATTTCTTAATATTTCTTAGGACCAATAAGATATCGACTTGGTTTTTTCTTACAATAATTACTCAACAAATGCCGAAAAACTTATTTCAGGATTTTGCCTAATAAACCCCTAAAGGGGTGAACCTACAAACGGGGTGAATTATACATCCCGTCGTATTTCCTGTGTTTGTTGAGTTATACAATTTCTTTTTGGCACAAAAGTGTCTTTTTAAAATAACTTGAAACAATATTGATAGTTTTTTAAAAATTACGTCCCTAAAGGGTGAAAAGGGATGAAATGTGAATTCAAGGATATCTTAATATCTCTTAGGACCAATAAAATATCGACTTGGATTTTTCTTACACAGATTACTTACTAATACAAATGCCGAAAAACCTATTTCAGGATTTTGTCCTAATCAACCCCTAAAGGGGTGAATCTACAATCGGGGTTGAATTATACATGCAGTCGTATTTTCTGTGTTTGTTGACTTATAACATACCTTTTTGGCACATAGGTTTCTTTTTTAAATATCTCGAAATATTTTTGATAGTTCTTTTAATTTCCCCTTAAAGGGTTAAAAGGGGTGAAATGTGATTTCAATGATACTCTAATATCTCTGAGGACCAAGAAAATATCGATTTGGTTTTCGCTTATAAAGATGACCAATACAAAGGCCAAAAAATCTATTTCAGGATTTTGCCTAATCAACCCCTAAAAGGGTGAATCTACATTCGGACTTAGCTATACATCCCGTCGTATTCCTGTATTTGTTGAGTCATAAGATATATTTTCGGCTGATGGTTCTCTTTTTAAAAAATCTCGAAATGGTTTTGACAATTTTTTAAAATTGCATTCCTAAAGGGTGAAATGTGATTTCAAGGATTCCTTAATATTTCTTAAGACCAATAAGTTATGAGCGATTTGATTTTTGCTTATAAAGATTACCCATACAAATGCCAAAAACTTATTTTAGTATTTTATCCTAATCAACCCCTAAAGGGGTGAATCTACATTCGGGGTGAATTATACATCCCGTCGTATTTCCTGTGTTTGTTGACATTCCTTTTTGGCACATAGATGTCTTTTTAAAATACCTCAAAATAATTTAGACAGTTTTTTATAATTTCACCCTTAAAGAGGTAAATGGGTATTTTTTATTCGATAGAACGTTTTTTGGACATAGATACATGAAATTCGCAAAATATATTCCACTAAGAAGAGATTTTTCGAAAGTCGACTTCTAAGGGGGTAAAAACGGGGTGTAATATGATTTCAGGAATTCCTCAATATCTCCTAGAACCAATCAGATATCGACTTGGTTTTTGCTTACAAAGGTTACCTATACAAATGTTTGCAAAAGAAATTCAGGATTTTGCCCTAATCAACCCCCTAAAGGGATGAATCTATATTCGGGGTGAATTATAGAAAACTTACATAGGTTTCTATTGAATAGAAACCTGCATAGCTTTCTATTTAAAATGTTTAGTAAGCGTTTTGACAGTTTTTTAAAACTTCATCTCTAACGGGGTTAATTGGTATTTTTTATTCGATAGAACGTCCCTTGACATAGAGACATAAAATTCTGGAAATATATTCCCTCCATGACGTAAGCATCCACTAATACGGAACTTTTCAAAATTCGATTTCTAAGGGGGTGGAAAGGGCTGAAATGTGATTTCGCGGATTCCTCAATATCTCTTAGGAAACATGAGATATCGACTAGGTTTTGGCTTACAAAGGTTACCCATACACATGTTTAAAAACAAACTGAGTATTTTACACTAAAATGAGATCGTCAATCAGGGTTGCGCGGGACAGCTAAAATCTCGAATTAATCAAAAAAAAAATTATTTGTCTCTTCACTTTCTATTTTGGGGTTGAGGACTGAGGACCTTTTTTTGCTCATCAGTTCTAGTTTGAGAGTGAAGACCTTTTTTTTTGCTCATCACTTCTATTTTGGAAGTGAGGACCTTTTTTTTGCTCCTCACTACTATTTTGGGAGAGAGTTTGTTTATAAACATTTTGAAAAATTTTGATGTACATTTTATTAGGTTCTCCCGCTTTTTGAGTCTTAATCCCGAATTTTTTATATTTATTTGGTAAAAATCCCGATTTGGTAAAATAATAATCTGGCAACCCGGTCGTCAATATACCGTAGCGAAGCACGGGTGCTCAGCTAGTGTATAATATATGCGAATGTGTGTGAAAGCCAAATAAGAATGGATATGTATGAGGATATATATATTTGATTTGTGATAATTTATTGAAGAAAATCGTCTGAACAAGTCGGTCAGAAGTCAATCAGAATGGTCAGAAACATTAAACAATCTCATTCTCTTTGGAGAAGGTATCTCGGATTGAAGAATTGAACCTTTTGGCTGATGTAACCGGACTCGAACTCTGTCGGAAGTAAGTAAAAGTATTACTGTATTTTTCGAGTAATGTGTTATTTCAAAGTCTAGGTATTCTTTTTTTATACGGGTATGAAATTTAATCTCTTTACTTTCAGCCGTTTAGCCACAATATCTACTGACAGACAGACAGACATCCTGACGACAGCCATATAGACCGCAGATAAACATGTGTATAAGTGATGGATATAGTTCACGTGAATACTGATGCGATACTGAGGACTGGGGCTGTAATATGAACCGGTTAACTTTTGATCTAATAAGTGTTGCGATTTGTGAGAAAATGATATAAGCTAACCTTTAACATGTTTCAAGTCATACAGTAACTTCTGGCATCAGTCACATCTTCGCTACACTTACTAAGGGTACGTGTTTGTTTTTCGACTCTTCAAAAAAGAAAATGGTGATTGATGGTAATATGAAGCAGATTCTATATCCAGTTTTATATCCCCAATACCTATTTTGAACAAGAAGAAGTCAAACAGAGGTCGAAAATCACTTTCACCAACTGTTCTCACTACATCTCCATATAAAAATGTTTTAACAGGGTCATTGGAAAAGAAAACACCAGTTGAAAAAGCAAATGGAAAAAATAAAATACAGAAAAATAATAAATTTGGAAACAACACTGGTTCAAAAATGCCTACAACACTGCAGAAATAGAAGAATATTCCAAAAGTAATCGAAAACTTTTTACTAAGAGAAAGAGAGAAGAAGAAATAGAAAGTTCGAGCAATGAAACCCTCAGCTTGTCTTCTGGAAGCTCATCAGTCGAAGAACTGATTGGACAGAAAGCTCCCGAAAAAGATGTTGATTGTATCTTCTGTTCTGAGACGTTTAATAGCTCAAAAGTGGGAGAACTTTGAATTCAATGTGCAATGTGTAAAGAATGGGCTCATGTCTTATGCAGATTTGCGAAAGTGATGTCTTCATTTGTGACTTTTTTCCAAAATACACTTTTTGACATCAGTTTGCAAAAAAGGTCCTGGTTTCTAAAGAGATTCGTTTTCACTTAAAATAACTAGAGATACATTATTACAAATCTATAAGCTACCACTTAAAGCTTTCATTTATACAATTATTACATTTACATTAACGGTTTTCCTAGAAAAATAAAAAGTGGTGCATATTCCCACCTTCTCCCCTATCTATTTCACACAATTATTCTATGTAAGCTATCAATAACATATTTGGACTTATCCTGCCAACGTACGTCCGTAGAGGATAATAACCGGGTAATTGTGTCAGGTATCCAGATATTTTTAATTGTCGTCATTTCTAGTAGGTAGGTATACTTATGAAACACTAAAAAAGCAATGCAAAGCTAGTTAATAGTAATAAAACCTTCTTTTTTTGACAAATGTTGGTTGATAATTATTTAACAAACATAAAACATTTTAAGTTATGGCTCGAGAATTAATTTATTTAGGGATATTTAACACGTTTACAGAATAGTACGGAGAATAATGTTTTTTTATTAGCCAGTTCACTGGTATTTAGACAAATTATGTAACCAGTACAGATCTTGGCGCTAACAAATGTTTTATTGGCATTTAATAATTTCCTAGAAGCCTTTGGAAATTGTGTAAATTCCACTAATACTTATTCAGTGGCTAATGGTAATTCATTGGTCAATATATTTTCATTACTTACTCAATTAAAGGGCTGGCTGCTGTTAAGATATATCTATTGTTAATAAGCACTCCGTTAACAGAAATGTTATGGCGTAATCTTACTGTGGCCAACCATGGAAACTCATGTCCTCCAATGTACTCCCCGCCACGCATTTTTCCTTCTCGATTTGGCAAACCGCATCCTTCACAATGAGAGTAATGTCATTAATTTTTATTAATAAGTAGTATATATTAGGTATATGATGAGGTTAACTTACGACATCGGCATGATATAAAGTCATTCAGCAATTTTAGGAGACTATGTTTAATTGGTCTCTTTATTATAGCCTGTGAAATATAAATGAATTAGTTATTAAAGTATAGTACGAGGGATGTCCAAAAAGTGAAAAATGTTTAAAATTGCCCTCGACCCACATGAGTTTGATACTCCTGCTGTAGGATATTGATATAAATATCAAAAACAAACAAAAAAGATGATAATTTAATTCTTTACTGATTAAAAAATAAGTGATTGTTAAGTCACGTGCCCCCAGTGCTCCCCCCCATATACGCAACTGATTTCTACACTAGCTTAAAAATGATTTCTATATCCGCCCTAGTGTAGGAATGCATTTTCATATTTTTTTAAGTAAATTAGTCATCGAAATTGTGACAACATTTATTAAAACGGATTACAAAAATTTTATTATAAAGGTTTCATTTGTCTTACATATTGCATATAATAATTTCTTTACAGCATTCCAAAGGGCTATGTAAATCGAGCAACAATAACATTATTATTTCGATATTTCGGAATTTAATTTTAAATTAAATTTGTCTAAAATGTCATTAAATGTTATTTACACTTGTTTTTTGCAGCCTTTTGAATGACCATAGAAAAATATTGTATGCCACACGTAAGAAAAATAGGTTAAATGTGATTTACAGAACTAGCCTTCACCTCTTAAGCTAATGACATCCATTTCTTTACTTTTTGCATAGATAACTATGTACACTCGTCAAAATGGTCCAAGGATATTCAGAACCCAATGAAGTCAAGTAAAGAATGTTCATTTGTTACCCCCCCCAGCAATAGCATATATTAGCCTCGCGTGAGTCAATCGCCCGTGTGCAGTCATTTACAAGACCGCCTCCCATTAGAATCGAACCCAAATCGCGCAGGGCTGCAAACTTTTATCAACACTTGCAGCATTTCGGCTCGAGCAAGGGTGTTGCCACAAATACCCACAAACGAGCGGCCTACACCTAGACGGCGGTCCTGCCTCGACTCTAGGAATGACGAGAATTAAAAATTTCTGGAACCGGGTACCCGCCACAATTACCCGGATAATACCCACTACCCGTTAATTACCCACTACCCGTTAATTACCCGCTACCCGTTAATTACCCGCTACAAAATTTGGAAATACAGTACATATTTCAATTTTTCAATTTTGTCAATCTCCAAAATATAAGTAATGAGCAAAAAAAGGTCCTCACTTCCAAAATCAAAGTGATGAGCAAAAAAAGGTCCTCACCTCAACTGGTACCCGTTAATTACCCGCTACCCATTAATACCCACTACCCGTTAATTACCCGTTAGTTAACGGGTAATGGGTAGATGACGGGTAGCGAGTACTCAAACTCGGAAGCGAGTAGAACTTTAACGGGTCGGGTAGCGGGTACCCGGGTACCCGACGTCATTCCTACTCCACACCATTAATTAAGTCTTACAAAATGATAAACAAACATTTCTTTCCCAACTTCATCAAATATCCCTGAGCCATTTTTATTTATTTATTCGTTTGATCTACAGTCGTGAAGCCAATTACAGAAAAAATAATATTAATATTGAATTTTTACATAGTCACCAATTAGATACTTGTCATACCTTGTGACGAGTTTTTGGATATTTTGTAAAAAAACATGTAACAATAAATTTTGATCTAAAAACAGATGAATATTGAATGGCAGAAATAGTGTTAAAAAACAATTTACTGAACCTACTTCACATGGGGCGAAATTTTCATAAGATTGTTCATGGTAAAAATCAATAAAAATTCATTTAAAGTACCGAATACTCTGTGAAACTCACTCTGTATCAGCCCAGGCCATACTGTAGCCGATTAGACAAGAAATGGCACCGATGGTTGATCTTTGTAAGGTTTATACTTTGTGGACTACCCTCGTATAAAGCTAAATCTGTAACACGATACTTCCACATCAAGATTTCACTCTAACGCAGTATACAGATTTGCAGCAATCCTTGCACAACAATACGACAGAAGAAATATATACGCGATCTTCACAAATATAATGTGCGAGAGAAAAATACACTATCTTTGTGCGTTATATATAAAGCTGGTATTCAAAGCTGGAATGGAGTCGTATCTGTATGCTTATTACCTTGATAAACACTGTTGCCACCCGTTTGTAAATTTATGGATTTCTTGTAAAAAATAACCAAAAATCACTGTCCAAATTTACCGTCAATCATATGAGAGATGAATAGTGACTTGAAGAAATTCTACAGCTTTAGAGTGTAAGTATTTGTGTCGAACCCCCCTGTTAATCTCATTACCTCTTCCTGATCTAGGGTCGTTGTGATTGGCGTGTGTAACAAGTAATAATTGAATTTCACCTCACTATTATTATCATATACGTAGATTTCCCTACCCTGTTTTGTGAATACGCCTGTCAAACCCGACCGAGTGCAGGCACGACGCAAACTTTATATGACTTCGGAATCTGGACGACAGATATGTCATAGTACGTCTAACTATCTATTTATAAAAATAATTTGTCAATTTTGTCAATATACAGAACAAAATCCCGCCTGTAATGGAGCCTTTGTACTACAAAACACGGTTCTGTATAATATGCAATTTTATAAGAGCATAACTAACGTGTTCAAGCGCTAGCTAACAGTAGTTTATTCTCAAATAGTATTAATTTATTGAACTGAATGACTATAGTGATAGTCGCCTATAATTTAAGAGCAACAACTTTAGGGCAGATATTATTTTTAAGTGCAATAAAGCATGTAAAACAAGTGCATCTACTGAGTACTTATTTAATGCTTACCTCATTCTGTGTAGGTAGAAATGTAAGGAACAAAACCACAAATATAAATTTCAATACCATATTCAATGTAAACTTGCTTGGAGACCTGTTGATATAGTATGTTCGAATATGAATGACGGGACAATAATTACGGCTATGTTTAACAAAAATACCAGCATGGTACTGATTCAATTTGCATCTTATAAATATAGTATTATTGGGAACATCACCAAAAACCAATAAAATCACACAAAAAGAAAAAACACAGTTAGCCCTTCCTTCTAGCTATACTCCAATGATTTTATTCAAGGCCTCAAAATAACCGTTTTCGATATTTTTTACTTCATCATTTGCAGAAACCAAGAATTGTCGACCAGTGTTTTTTTGAGGTTTTGGAATTGAAAATTTCTTATTCAATAGATCGTCAGCTAAATCAATTGGATAAGTAGATCTCTGTTCTTCTTCTTCAACCCATAAATGGCCCACAGTAGGCTCACCGACCTATAGTTTTCAATACCGTACTGTTAATTTATATTCGACATGTGCCTTTCACTCCGAAGAGTGAATTATCAGGTCTACATCTCCCTTGGTGACCTAATGAATGAAGGGAGATGTGAAGCTTTTAATTTGTATTTTATTTTTCTTAAATTATATTAAATGAGCATGAGGTGATAAGGACAATACAAATATCCATGTCCTGACTAGGATTCGAACCCTGGACCATTAACACGAATAGCAGGGTCGCTACCTCTGCGCTACCCAGGTCAGCAGTAAGATAGATAAAACATCACATTGTATAATAATAATAATTAATAATAATTCTTTATTTTCTCTATAGGATCATACAAATTGTAGAAATTAATAATGAAATGGATATATAGGTGGACACGTGAGTTATCCTGGTGAAAAAATAGTATATTATTATATGAGTTTTTTTTTATAAGACGATGTCAATTTTTAAAAATATCAAAGATACAAGTGTGACAACACGTCGTATAAAACGAGCATAATATACTTTGCATCACTTATTATATATTTTTTATAATTTTTTTATACTTTGCATCACTTATTATATAGAAATTTAAAAATTTCATTTAAAAAACTATTGGAATACAATCTAGGAATTTTTGTGAAATGCGGTCACCATAGATGTATAATAAAACAATTTCTATGAGTTATCATAGAAATTTGTGTTAACAACACAACAGTAATTTGACAGATGCAAAACAACAAACTTTCTTTTTGAATTTTCTTAATAATAATATTATAAAATAATTATCTAACATGGAAATACTTACAAATTGTATTAAATAAACATTTTAAAATATTTGAGGTTAACATTGACACGCCATAGACGAGTAGTACTGCTATTCTCTCAAAATAAAAAGTCACCAAAAACAGTTTAACAATAGCTTCTATTGTTAAACTATTTTCATTGTAACAATGATGTTATTGTGAACGCAAAGTATGAAAAAAAATATTTTATTCTATGGAAAACCCTATCTCTTGTCACAATTTTTTCTCTAATATTTATCTTAAAGGTGCTGCACTCTCCCGTTATCATTTGACCCTTTAGCAGATAACCAATCAGTAATATCTTCTTACCATCTCAAAAAATGATACTCATAACTATTATTTGTCCATTGTTCTGATTGATGCTCAGTTCCTGGTGTGTAGTGATGGGCTTGAGCTTCATCAGTAGTTAAAAGCTGGCCAACTGTTACTTGGAGAACAAGTATAATAGCCAGTTTACATTTGATATTAAAAGAGCTAGTAGCTAGCTTTCTAGTTACAAAGATAATTACTATCCTAACAACATATATATATATGTATATGTATATATATATATTATTTATTTTCCGTAGGCCTTGCGGCGTTTAGGGCATTACAAAAAAATAACAAAAACTAAACTAAACTAAAATTAAATTAAATAAAATAACGTACAATATGTATGTATAATTTACAATATTTTTTTAATCTCATTTCTTTGATCTTCCTTCAGTGCTCCCCTCTACCTTCCTTTTCTCATTCCGGCTTCCCTCTCCGATTTCCTTCCTTCTTGCCTCCAGTTCTCTCGCCCATCATTCTCCCTTGCTTTCCTCACTCATCATTTCTTTGTTCTTCTTCCAGTGTTCCTCTCTACCTTCCTATTTTCCTTCAGGCTTCCCTCTCCTATCTCCTTCCTTCTTGTCCCCAGTTCTCTCGCCCATCTTTCTTCCTTGCCTTTCTCACTCATCTTAACAACATATATGATTATAAAAAAAGCTCTAGTTGGTTTTAAGACTTTTACGAAGATATGTGTCTAAGAACATCTTAAAACTTGCACTTATAACCTCTAAATTATAAAATGTAAACAAATATCAAGCAAATATATTTTTAAACAAAAAGTCAACCAAAGTGAAGTTTGGTTCTAAAAAGAACTGATTTAAACTAATGTATCAATAGACGAGGTTATGTAAAATAAACTTGAACAAAACATGTTTTTCCGTAAGAAACTTTAATTTGATGTATGTTAATTTGCAATGACATTTTTTGATCAATAAGCGTTATAAACCTCTGGGACAGCACTAGCACTAGTATTGGAGATAGGAAAGTGGATCGGTAACTGGGCCTTTTACTATGCCACTAGCCTACCCAACCGCCACATTTTTAATCGTAGGTCAATGTAATAAAGCTTTTTAAATTAGCGCAAGAAGTTAGAAAAACGTATTGCCTTTTGCTTTCTCATGTTTTGCAATTTATTTTTAGCTGTTTAGGTTAGGTGACTTATTTTGTCTCAGATTCATTTTTCTTTAAAATATTTTTAAATAAATAATATTAATAAATGAATAATAGATTCTCAACACCTAAGCGACGTATAAATGCAGAGAAAAACGAGCCTTTAGGATAGAATATGACAGGAAAAGTATGTACTAGGTAGTAATGAAAACAAAAGCAAGAAAATCAGAATCTATGACACTGAAAGGGATATTAAAAAGAAAAGTGTTTCGGACTAGCAATTCTGACATTCATCACATCATTAGAATTCAGAATTCGCCCACTGTACCTTTAACATTTTGGGCGCATTTTAGATGACAAAATCATAAGTTACAATAAGCTTAAGAAAAAAAAAATAATAATAATAAATTACAAAAACGTAACAAAATTATTTTTGGAGCATCACTTTTGAATTGTTAAGTTCAAATTTATTTTGGGGGATGTCAAACGAAAGTTTTCGATACAAGGATTAACAATCACATTTTTTTTATCAACAAATAATGAAATTAGCATCTCTTTTTGTTTTTAATATAAACATCAATATCCAACAGCAGGGGTATCAAACTCATTTGGGTCGCGTTCTATTTGTCATACAAAATGAAAAGCAGAGACGGAAATATATTTAACAATTTTAACTTAAATTATTATGCTAAAGAAGCCCAAGTTTTGTTTCATTATCTCTTCAGGAGCAAAAAAATATATTTTGCGGTTCCTTCTCCCCAACCATGATTCCTATACACGCCACTGTATAGGTATACTGTGCTCTGAAGACGGAATCAGATCTATTTGGATCAGTTCGCTAGTAACAAATGCGCAATTCTGAGTTCTTTGAGGGACGCTGAGTTAACTATTCAGTGATCTACTTGATCTTGATTTAATCTAAGTTCATATATTTTTGTTCTTTTAAACATACATTTTTCATTTCATTTTAACTTTTAAACCTTATTTTAATCTTAATTTTAAACCGCCTTATTACTTAACGTTGTGTAACCCTTAACATTTAAAATCCAAAATCTAAGTAACCCAAATCAAATATAAGTTGACTAATTCGAAGGTTAGTAAGAACTAAAACATATTATTTAAATCACCTATCATAATGTTGAACCCGGGGCAAAACGCCTGGCACCCGAATTACTTAGTCAAAAATCTCATTTCAGTTTGAGATTATAGTACTTATCTTCTAATTTTTTGCTTTAATTACAAAATTGTCTTTGACACTGACTTCCGGTTTAACGGCTCCTTCCATCCGGCACAAAGGCTGACGATAGTTTGGTGCCACATCGGAATCCGGATTGGACGTTAAATTATCGTAATTATAAAAATTAAATCGGTAGTTTTTCAATATGTTTACAATATATCACAGACCCGCTACATATTTGATATCAGCGATATAAAGTTTGATAGTAGTGACCCCCTACAGCGCCCAATTAAATTAAAATATGGTACGAAGAAGTGGATATATATTCTAGTCAAATAAGAGAACTGTATTAGGTTGAACTAGATTTTCTTTCTGTGCACCAACTATTAATTATTAGTAAACGATTACTCATCTTTTGTAACTTTCTAAATCAATAATGAACCACTTTGTCATAAAGGTTTATTAAACTTTAATTTTTACAATACATATTTAAATAGATATTGATTTTCAAAGTTTCAGTCGGTATATGAAATCAGAGGAATGTAATAATAACTATATAATAATTTATATAAAAAAGTACAAAACTCATAATTTAAGTTATATTTTAAGTTAAATATTACTTTTATTACATCTACATTAACGAATATCATACCTATGAGAAATAAGAGGTAAAACTGGCAAGCTAATAAATCTTATTTAATTATTATTAAATTTGGGAGTAGTTAAACAATTTGCTTAAGTTGTATTATAAATAATTCAGCGTTTGTTAAAAACATGAAGAGCCTGTTTAAGAATTATATCACGTCTACTATCACTTAAAATAAAAAGGCTGTATAATTATAATTCTTATATTATCTATATTTATTCTTGACAGAAGCAGCCGTCCTTGGAATGTTCTTCAATCCACTTCAAATATCTTGTGATACGAGTGTAGACTCCTGGATATCCGGGTCTAGCGCAACCATTACCCCATGAAATTACACCTGAAACATGAAGTTTTTGATGTATAACAAATAATTTATCATAAAGATTACAATATTTAAAATAATAATCTTGGTTAGAATTTCCAAGTATATACTTGCAAAGGTTTGATTAAGTTAGGTTAAATTAAAATATATAAGCTAGGTGAGGCTATCCTTTCTATTGGAAATTTAAAATTGAATTTTAAAAGAAACGTTAATTCTAATACAGTAATACTGTATTGTAAGCATCAATATCGGGAAAACTAAAGAGATGAGAGTACAGTAGGTGGCCAAATTATTAAGGACAGTATACTTTTTTAGTAATTTTCAAGTTTAAATGCATTTTGTGAGAAAATAAATTGTTTTTAAATCATTTTTCTTCTATATTCTTGTTGCTGGTATCATTTTTATTTTAAAAAGCGGGAGATCGCTAAAGAAATCATCACCACCAAGCGGCAATTGATAGAAACCCTTATCGGAGAGTGGCGTCACAACCCCAATCTCCGACACAACGCAAAAGTCTGCATAGAAAACATGCCCAAACGCCTGGAAGCCGCAATCGCAGCAAAGGGTGGCATTACAAAATATTAAGATTTTACTTAATTTGTTAAATTAACACTTTTTATACAAAAATAAATGGTTATGAATAAGTAATTATGTCGTTTTATATTCTAAATAAAGTACTCTAATGAATAAAAATAAATACGAGACCCAAAGCCACTTATTTCCTCATTAAATTAATTTGAAAATTACAGAAAATTTGTACTGTCCCTAATAATTTGGCCACCTACTGTATATTGATTTTGTTTGTTTACAAAATTTAATTGTCAAATTTTGTTGTTCATGTTTTTCTACTTTTGTAAAAATGATTCTTTGTACATTTGTATACATACAATGTTCTTGTGTATTTAAATGTTAAAATCTATTTCTTTATGTATGTCAGATATTTCTTTACTGTGATGTAACTGCAATGTTTTTCTTGTTTTGGCCGCAAGGCTGTTTAATAAATAAATTAAATTAAATTAAATTTAATTAAATATACCACAAGTAACCAATCACTCCAATTAAATGACACAGATATCAGTCAAATTTACGAGTTTTGCTACTTAGGGAGTATAGTTACCAAATAGGGGGGGGGGGGACTGATGCTGATATAAATCAGAATACGTAAGGCAATATTTGCCTTTAATTTGATCAACAATTTATATATTTATACCTGTGTAGACAAAGCGAATCCATGTGTATCTGTTTTTCTTGATCTTAAAAAAACTTTCGATACAATAGATCACAATTTACTGCTGAATAAAATAGATTTGGGATAAGGGGTATTGCTTTAAATTTATTTAAGAGTTACCTGGAAGACAGGATGCAGTATGTTGATTTTAAAGACACGAGTATCATAAGAAATAAAGTCACCTGTGAAGTAATGTAGGGAACTTGTCTAGGACCAATCCTTTTCATTATATACATAAATGAACTATTGCAACTGCAAATTTTTGAAGGAAACCTACTTTCCTATGCAGATGATGCAGTGCTTTTTGTTGAAGGTAAATCGTGGCTAGATATTCAGAATAACACTACAAAGAACTTACACTACAAAGAAAAAATTGCTTTGATACAAATAAGCTTTTAATTAATTTCTCAAAAACGCACTTTTTAATTTTTACTTCTTACAGTATTACTCAGCCAGATCTAAATTACCTCAAGTTTCACGAGATGGGTTGTAAAAGACATGATTGCTTATGTAACAAAATGTTTGAGAAAAAAAAAAAAAAAAATGTAACAAAATATCTTGGTTTGTGTATAGATCAACATTTAAAATGGAAATGTACATATTGAAAACCTAGCAAACAGTCTAAGAAAATTAACTATTACTTTTCGGAAATTGTCTCAAATACTTACAGTTAGTAAACTAAAAGTTGTGTATTATGCATTGACAGAATCAGTTATTGGCTATGGCATACTAGGCTGGGGCGGGGCAGGTAAATAAATCATTAGAAATATCGTAATATTACAAAAGAGAATAGTTAAAATAATTGTATAAAGACAACAGTTTATTAAATTTTTCCGATATTATAATACGCGAAGTCAAAATCTAGTACGGCCCAGCAAATTAAATAAAGAACTGGGCAAGGTAAGTTTCCTTTATTATAGCCATAAGCTGTATAATGAATTTAAAGCATACACCAACAGCCAAGATATTTTGTTACACAATAATAACTATAAAAAATTATAAAACTTTTCGTAAGAAACCTTACGGAAGATAAATTACAAATAATATTTAAAAACTTTTATATATCGAATTGAAATAATCAAACGTAAATTATAACAAATAGAAACCCCGATTATTGTGTTTTGCTCTCAGTTTTGTATAGTTTGGTATGATCAATTGTATATGTATGTAAAATGTATATAAATTTATAACTGTCTATTATTATTATTCTGTTGTAAGATATAAACCATTAAAGTGCATATATCAGAGAGAAACCACACACAGACCTCTACAGGCCTCAGTGGTTGCATAGATTGTCTTGAAATGACACTTTGTCTTTATTAATATAATTATTGTATAACCTATATATTATTTTTATGTGTAATACGTTTATAAAAATAAAGATTATTAATATTATTATAATCTCTGGCGTTCGACCATTATCTTTTGAAAGACCAAACTGCACATTTTTAACAACAAAACTAAACTCAGTATGCATGTGAGACTTGGCGAGTCACAGAAACGGTGACTAGCAAATTACAAACATTTATTAATAAATAATTATAGAATTGTGTAAAATAAAATTAAAAAATTAAATGTGCGAATTCTATGTGCATTCACTGGTTAGATACCATCACTAATAAAAACCTCTGGCAGCTTACAGATCAAACAGAGTTCCGACAAGAAATCAAGAAGCGCAAATGGAAGTGGATTGGTCATACGTGAAAACCGGACAACATTGCAAAACAAAAGGCGCGTTGTAAAACCCAAAATAACCTGGCGATTGTCAATACAGAAAAAGGGAAAGCGCACGACAAAAGCTAGAACCAGATTAAAGGATTAGCACCAAACCATACCCAATGGAAACACTTCATTGAAGCCCTTTGCTCCATGTAGGAGTTATAGGACCCAATGCATATTACAGTATTGTACAATAATACATTAACTGCTCTTATATTCGGTTAAGGACCAGACGTCTACCGTAGCTAAAAAATTATTTAGAAGTATTTAGACCACTAAAAACAAATAAATAAGGATTGGGATTTAGAAGAATATATATTTGATTGATGATGAGTTACTGAAGAAAGTCTTATGGACAAAATTCAACCTTAGTATCAGCAGAAAAGTGGAATAATCTCATTATTTTTAGAAAAAGTATTTTAGATTGAAGGACTGAACAAGAATTATGCGAAGTCCGTGTCATACAGCACGATTTTTGGTTAATGCAATCGGACTTGGATTTTGTTGCATGTAAGCAAAGAGCAAGTGGACGTTAGTCAAAAAGGTTTTTATTTGAAATCGAACGTAAGAACAAATTAACCCAAGTAAAGTAGACCTAAGGTATTAGTGCATAGCGTCTACGAATCTTAGAAATCATCAGTTATATAATGGAATGGTATAATATATGGCGAAGTAAAGTAAATCAGTCTAATACCCCTATTCCGTAAAATATTATTATTAAGCGACTGGTTAAGAAACGATAGTAGTTGACTTATGCTTTAACGACAACTTCCACGATATTTTTTAAGAACGTATTCCGTATACCATATCGTTAGTTGATAATTTTGTACTTACTGAAAGATAATTCAAATATTAATTCCATAATTATTGATAAATTACAGATATTTTCAGATTGATCAGTTGTGAAAAGGAGGACAAGAATTTTAAAATTAACGCAAAATGGAACTGGAAGTGGACCTCCTGAAAAGCTTCTTTCTGACCTCCAAACAAAATTATTAGAATTACTGGGATTTGCCAGATTTGCGGCCATAGTTTAAATATATTAAATATGTTAAAATATTGTTTTTTGTTTTAACGAAACACAATCGTTATAAACAGGGGTGATATTCAGCGGGTACGCACAGATACGACAGTTGTTAAAATTTTTAAAGTTTTCTCGTTGTACGTTGTCGTTCGATATCGAATGTATCCGTGTACACGGTATACTGCAGTATGCAGAGCTGATATTTAAAAAGCACGCGAAAGTATTCCATACTGGTTAATAAAATGGATAGTAGAATAGGCAGTACAAAATAATATTTTATTTAACAAGCATATAATGCAGGGCTATACTGCAGGGCATAATATATGGCTATATTTCACTTATCCGAGTGAAATATAGCCATTATAAGCCAGTCAAATGCAATATTTAAATCTACAACTTTATTGTTTAATCATTAACTTTCAAAACACATTAAACATTAGAACCTACGTCATCCAGATGGCTACCGAACCATCAGCTGATTGTAACGTACAACAATGTTTAAAGTATTATTATTATTGTTTTATCTATTCTAACTTATATATATTATTCTAATTAGAAATATAGGCTGTGTGAGGTGAAAATAGCCATCGTTGCTGAGCACCAAATATTTTAACTAACTTACTTACTTACTTACTTACTAAATAAAAACTTACGGCTCATCCGTTCTTTAGCCACGGGTGAGCATGCATGCGCGACACTTTTTAGACGGCGTGCGATAAGAACGGCTGTATGTATTTACAGTTGGTTACATTTATTATTTGATGGTTGTAGATACAATAATTTAGTTGTTTTAGTTTTTACTTTGAGCAAAAGGCCATAACAATAATTAAGTACTAAAAATCTTTTTTTTTGCGTACCCCTTGTTAAATATTTTGAATATCAGCACTGGTTATAACGTAACACCAGGAAAACCGATTTTGTTTACAACGACAAATATTTGATGACTATCATTGGTGAACGACAAGAACAATTTACAGAATAACCCCGCGTCGTTGAAGAGTATAAATAATGATAAGCGTCAATGAACGTGTAGTTATGGTGTTACAGGATATACTTGTAAGTCAGTATAAATGATATTTACCACCAGACTTAGTATTTGTCTATAAGTACGATTAATGGTATTGCAGTTTCCTTAAAACTGAAATACAATACCTTGGACTGAATTTGATCAACTAATGATCTAGTGCAAGCATATTCAAACTTAACATTATATTTTATTAAGATTTCGACAGAAATATAATCTTCTTGGAAGGATGTCAAAATAATAAGTTTCAAATAAAATACTGCTTTATCATACCCAGCCTCATCTCGTTCTATGGACTTCAGTTGTGGGGATATTTTCACCCAAGTTGACTAAAAACAAAGATTCTGACAAATACAAAAGTTCCAGTCAAAATAACTGCGAGCTATGGTAAATTCACCTGGGTACATTATTTCAAATGGCATGATCTACAAAGACTCTACAAAATCTACTGCGTCACCGAAGAAATGTAAAAAGCCACCATATACCATTGGTCACCAAAACGAACTATATATTTATACAATGATTCATACCTACTTCCGAAGATTCAATCCAAATGACCTACTTGAATACTTAATATAAAAGACAAAAAATCTTAAACTACATAAGGAGATGGATGTTGATGGATATATCCCTTACACACCTGCCACCTTCAACAAATTCATTAATTAATTACGCCGGGTGAAGTAAATTGACTGTCATAAAAAAAAAATAATAAATAAAATAAAAATAATACTTTATTGTTATACCGTTGTGAAAATAAAAGGATTTTACCATCATTGGCTAACATTCAAACATTCTCTAACAGGCATTTGAGGAAAATGCTTAAAGGTCCCTGGGTGATCTTGGAGAAAAACAAAACAGACATAATTCCATCGTGAAATTAAAGAATAAAGTGGAATTGGCTCTGCACTGAATACCCAGTATTTTTTTATTATTCTTGTTAGCTGAGAAAAGTAACTAGTTTACTTTAGTTTTTCATACAGAATTGTTTCTCTTTTAATTTGTCTATATTTTCAGTTTTTTTGCACTCTTTTAAATTATAACTCATTATATATAATTTTAGTTCTTAATATATAATTTTCTTTAAAAGTTATCTTTTTAATTATACTTTATAGCTTTTCAAGTTATTAAAATTTAGCCTTGAGCTATATATTGTTTAACCACAAATTGTAATAATTATAAACAATACTGCACTATTTTAGTAATAGCACCAATAATTTCTCTTAATTTCTTGATTGTAAAGTAAAGTGACAAGTAATTTGTTGCCTTATTAAGGTTTTTAATGTTTAAGCCTTTTTATAAAAAAATATCTCACACTAATATTCAATAATATATATCATTTATGGCCATTTTAAAGGTGGTTAATAGAAGATAGACGACAATGATAGATAAATGGTTGTCGATGAATTTAAATATAGTTGCTAAAATTAAGTCGCGATAATAACTGTAAATGACAAGATAAATAATAACGTCCCAGAACTTTTAAAACTAATTCAGGCAGTAAATGACGAAAAAATCAAACAGACGAAATTTGTCTATGTCTTTTTTCTATATTTGTATAGTCCTTATAAATAAATGTAGCGTATTGTATGTTATGTCATTGTAGTGTATGGTTTGTCCCTTTTACAACGCTACTATCTTAAATAAATAAACTACGGAGTTCTGATCCTGTATGATGAGCCAATCGCAAGAGTTTCCTAATACCAATACCTGGGAACGTGGATAAACTATAAGTTTGACTATCAACAAGAAATTAGAGCACGTATAGAGAAGGCAAGAGAGGCTTTCGTAAAAATGAAACAACTTTTCCCTAACCGAAGACTCGGTTTGCACTGCATATTTTAATAGTAAAATGATACTACTATATATTTTCGATTTTCTTTATGGTATTGAATCTTGCTCAAAGTAATCTAAAGACATTGGAAGCCTTTGTGATATAGATTTACCAACGTTTATAGATCCAGATCGAGTAATAAATGTGGAAGTCCTGCCGAGATTAAAACTGCTTTAGCTATCAAGCAGCAAAAATTGGAGAATGGCCCATATAATGAGAAAGTTTGAGCTACAACGACTTATGACTCAAGAATAGATACTTTGGGCATATGCAATGTCAAAAAGATAACAATCTTGAACGTCTAGTGTACAAGGAGTGGGCGTTTAGAAGGATGGTCGAACCAAAGTAAAGAAATTAAAGAAAAAAAAAACTTATCGCGCATTAAGGTGCCTGTCCACTTGAGATCAAATAGTGGCGAGAACCTATCGATAGCAGTTACTCGCTCCCTACCCTCTTCGATAGTAGCTCGCCAAATACGAACTGTGTTCGAATTCTGAGAGTGCTAACGAGAGCTGTCTGTTTACAAGATGTTCAAAAATTGGTCACCGAAGGAAATAAATAAATTAATCGGCTAGTACGAACTCCGGTAAATTTTGTGGAAATTGAATTGTGTCGATTACCGTGACAGAATGGAAAACATAATGTTTTGTAGGAAATTTTATGCCTCCAAATTTAGAAAAGTACCTACCTATTAACCATATTTTTTTAATTTTATTATAAATAATTAAAATTGTAGCATTTTATTGCAAAAAAATAATTTATTAAGATTTTCGTAGGGTAAAACAAACTACATAATTAAAAAAAAACACCACGCTATCCAAGACATATAATAACAACTTTGTTAATTTAAATCAGACATAATAATATATAAATGTAAAATAGTTTTTGTATTTTTTGACATTTAACATTCAATAAAACAATCAATAAACTCCATCAACAATAATAACAACACATCACCATAGCCACCCTTATCCCTTCGCATTAACAAACTGGGCACAGTGGTGTCCCGTTCCAGCCTCCCCCTCAAGAGGTGATGTCGGAGGGATCAGCTCTTGATATAGAAGTAGGGACGACGGTATTTTCTTTCTTGTGTCGGCATACCACTGTCAAGTTTGTTCCACATTGGAGCAAACGATAATCTTTGGAGAGAAATACCCAAGGTTGATTGTTTTGTTGAATGTTAAACGTCAAAAAATACAAAAACTATTTTATATTTATATATTATTATATTTAAATTAACAAAGTTGTTATTATATGTCTTGGATAGTGTGGTGTTTTTAGGGTTTTGTAGGTATGACCAAAAAACCCTTATACCGTCATTTTGTCGTCTGTCTGTCTGTCTGTCTGTAAATAAATTATTTTGACGCGATTTTTGCCAAAATTGTGCAAAAAATTTTTTGTCCCACACCCTGTAGCCCAGATGGTTTAAACTAAAAATCTAAAAAAAATCTAAGTAATGTATATTGGTGTGAACCGAAATAGTACAACAGGAATTTTTGATCAGATTATGTTTTCGGAAAATAACGCATTTTTTGTGGTTTTTGGTTCACAAAGTACAAAAGTTATACCAATGTAAGCCACTCACATGTAAGGCGTACGATGGCGTTATTGGTTAGAGCACTGGTGTCGTAAGCTAAAACTCGCTGGTAAACGAAGGGTTTCGAGTTCGAGTACTGAGTGAATTTTATTTTTTTTGTTTTTTTTTTTGCATATTTATTATGTTGAAAATATTTTGTCAAAATTCTAGTTATATTTTGACAAATGTTGTATTTAATTTTTAAGAGCGTAAATTTAATAATTATCTTATTATATGATTAACAGACGATAAATTATTTTAAAAATATCGTTCATTTTGCCGTGATTACTACAAAGTAAAATTTGTCCTACACACTCAGCATACCGCCTTCACTTATTATATACCTGCGAAACCCTGAAATGTGTGAATATTCACACTTCACATTAATTTTTTAATTATGTAGTTTGTTTTACACTATCCAAATCATAATAAATTATTTTTTTGCAATAAAATGCTATAAAATTTAATTAAATTCAATTTTTTAATTCAATTTAAAAATAAATATATGTTTATTTATTAAAATAAAGTTTAAAACATTATGTGCTTGATTAAAAGAATATATTCTGTAAATTTTTACCTTTATTAATAACTAATTACCCCAAATTATTAAGTAGAGCCTAAAATAAACTTATTAAATTATTTTTTAAAGTATCAAAAAACTTTGTACATCATCTACTAAAATGTACTTAATAAAAAAAATAAGCTAATTAAGCTTTTAGGTACATACCCCAAACATAAAAGTAATAACCTTTTTCTTTCTAATTTTTAATATCTATTTTTTTATCAACTTTATTTACAGGAATACTAATCTATATTTGTTTAATTTCATGAATAGGGGCATGAATATGATTAGAACACTTCTTCTATCAATCCATGACTATCAAACATTCAACAAGAATTCTATATACTTATATATGCAAATCAATCATCGCCGTTTGATACAGTTCGGGTATATATATCCTCTTACTAGATGCTTACCTATAAGTTCATATCGTTTGTCTTCTCTTATTGTAATCAGAGGTCCACCACTGTCTCCCTATAAATTAATCATGTAATTTAATAACATAAATACCACATTTAGTAACTAAATTAAATTTTTCTTACCTGACAAGAATCTTTCTCGCCCTTTTCAGGAAAACCAGCGCACAACATGTTGTCTGATATCATTTTAGATGAATAATTCGTCTTTTTGCAATCATCGTTACTGATAACTGGTACTTCTACTTCTTGTAAGATACATGATGGCTTTCCATTTTCTTTCAATGTGCCCCAGCCTGCAGCAATACCCTTCTTACCAACGTATAAATTATCTGAAATTAAAAAGTTTTTTTAAGTTTGTAAAGTAATTTTCAAACTGTCGTGGCTTCGCGATAAAACAGTTGGCTATGAAGTATAGGGATGCATGCGGAATTTAACCTGCAGACTTCACTTTGCAATTTTCATTAACTCATTCTCGAGCAATTAATAATTAAAATGAGTAACTGTTTATTTCTCATATAGCACCGATGGTCAAGAAACAGGGAGCTTATCTTATATGTCCTATATCAGTGACGGCGAAACTTTTTCCATATACGAGTCAAAATTTAATTTAAAATTTTGTAGTTTCAAGTCGCGGGTCAAATTTATTATGCCTAAATAAAAAATTTCCTCTTTAGGGTGTAAATATTTATGTGGAGTCCCCTACTAATCTCGTTAACTCTACCTGAGCTAACGGACTTGGGTTTGGCGTGTATAACACAGGTACATAACAGGTAGAAGTTGAATTTCATCTTGCTATTATTATATTGTCACGTGGGTGGTTTGATTGAGACACAACTCCTGGTTTCAACATAACAAATTTATTAAATATGTATATCACATTTACAAAATAATGTTTGAATTGGTCCATGGAGTTGGGGAAGTTTTCGGTCCACCCCGTGTTGGCCAGGATCGGCTTGGACCTATATCCGAGGCAGGGGCTACCCATCCGGGAGTCGAGGAGCCTGGAGAAGTCTTCTCCCACTCACATGGTCACTACTTGCTTGGCTTCACCCTCGATACAAGAATCTGGCGTCAGTGTCGTGGTCGTCACCTTCTGGACTAATACGTGCAACGTAGTTGGCTATGTTCCACTGCTTTCATATTTTGTGACTTCCAGCCTTTTTGTAACGAAAATTAACCCAGTTCCAATATTCATTCGTCATGACAAATATTTCCTCATTATGAAAATGCGATGTCTGCATTTTCGTAATCCGGCCACATATGTCAGACGCTAACGAATAGTTTTTAGAAAAAAAATAGTTTAGAATCAGACAGCTGACCGTCACAATGTCTAGATGTCGTAATCCTGACCTAGGATTACCTATGTTTATGTGACAATATTATTATAATATTTGTACCTTGACACCTCCGGGAAAAAGAGGTGCTTGATTATGTATGTATGTATGTATGTATGTAATATTTGTCGATTTCTCTACCACATTTCTCTACCAGACGGGTCACTGTGTAACATGCGTTCGCCATCACTGCCCTATACAATGAATTAAAATTAATATTATTCGAAATTCATATATATTTTGTATTTACGAATACTATTTTCAATTTATATGTTTAGTTTCTTTAAGTGCCTTTTAACTAGAGTTCGAACATTATTTAGAGTCATAGACGTAGTATTTATAAATATAATTTTGACATCTTTTCAAATTTTTAAATAAACCTGAATAAAATGTAATTATTCTGGCACCCTCAATGTGTACAAATAAAAGCATTAATGGAAACATCCACAACCATTTTATTTAAATGTTTTATTTACATAGGTCCACCTAGTTAGTGAAGCTTTCGACTTCGTAAACATAGTATTACCTTAGACTTTGGACGATTACACCGCAATATGCATCACAAACTTAAGGAAAGGAATTACACAAAATATTTAATTAACACAAGAATATATAATACTGCTGGTTGGTATAAATGTTTTTAACAATTTATAATTTTTTAATAATAAATATTTAAATATTTAGATATTTCTTAAAAATAATAGTTGTGTCCGCTCTCTACTTATCAGTCTGGGGAAACTTTAAGTAGACTTATTAAAGAATATTATCCTTTATCAGCAATTATGTAAATTGCTTATATTGTTGCACTATTTACTAGAATGTTTTGCTAGAATAAATATCAAGCTTAAATATATATAATTTGAATAAATGTTGCATCTTTAGTTTAATCAGTAACATAAACAAGTTCAAAAGTAGTGAAGTACTATTTATAATCGCTTATCTGACTTGTTCCACCTAGTATACACTTATTCCACCTACAAATTAATTTAATTTTTTGGAGTACTGTTTTCAGCTTATCTCATTTCAGTTCAGTAATAGTAGCGTTGGTGTAGCAAGCCGTCTGTAGTGTCGTATTGTCTTGTTACAGAAGAAGTTTCTCGAGGCGTTTACGAGCAAAACAGTTTTTCAGTCCTTTAAGCAGATAGGAATAGTACACATTTATCGTTTGATCTTGGGATAAATAGTCTATCTAAATTATGTCCTTTACTGAAGGTCCTTCACGTTTTTGCCGCAATTAATTTGACTGTCCTGCATCTTTGGATTGAAATAAATAATCAACGTTTCATCTGTGATTATGACTCGTTCCAGAAACGGTCGGGACAACGTTCTTTTAGAGCTAACATTTCCCTAAATTCATGTTCTCAATAAGCGAAATTTCAGATTCCATAACGTAGCTGGAAACTAAGCTTGATTTTAAATAACTTAGTTCATTAACGAGATCAGTTAATAACTAACGATTTTGAAAGACAGATAGTTAACCTTTTGCACTTGAGAGTTTCCACACGGGAACACAAACAATAGTCGCCGCAATTTGAAGTGTCTCCGTACATGGAGGTACATGTCTAAATCTTATGATTAGTAATAATAATATTTATAGTTTGCCGATTAAATATTCTAAAACTATCTGCTAAACTATATTATTAAAGTAAGGGCTATTAGAAAACTATGCTCAAGTTACATGGCGAGGTAAAATACCTCGCCATGACCATCTCGCGATGGCTTTTTATTACTACTATTTTGTAAATATTCAACAAAGTCAAAAAAAGTTTTCCCTGTACTTTTAAGTTCAACATGTTTTATTACTAGCTATAAAAAGCTACGAAGCAAATAATAACTCCTTCTCGACAGTTTGATGTTGTTCTGGAATATGTTGTAATTTGCTCATATGAGTGCTCATGCGCAAATGATAAATTTCTACATAATAGGATTACGGTAACAAACCAAACTCAAATTGCCAATGCATTATCTGATTGAAACAGATTTCTAACATTTTAGAAATAAGTACCAATATTCAACACCGTTCCATGTGTTTTCCAGTAGTTTCTTAATAAGATTACAGATGCTGAACGCGACCCAATAATTTCTGATGAATGTCACGTGAATGTCCAGAACTTTCTCTACTGGTTTGTCAAAAATTCTTACATTTTATATGAGAGTTCACAGAAGAACGCACGGCAACAAATGGATTGTGATGTTGTTGCACGGATTTTTCGTCGACTTTATTCTGTGGGGTCACTTAAAAAAGAAAAGTGCACGAGATCAATCCCGAATGATAGACGAATTCAAGGAAAACATTTGCAAAAGCATCGAGGTTATCGCCATCAATAAATGCGGAACGTCAGGTTGGTTTAAATGTAATTACTCGTACACATAAATGTAAAGCTGAACATCATTATCATCTGTGGCGCTACAGCCCAACGTACGCCTTGACGTTCTTCAATAAAGTCTTCCAAACTGTTCTGTCCTTTGCTTTCTCTCTTCAATTCTCTACTCTCAATATTCTTAAGTCCGTTTCCACATCATCTATAAATCATTTCTTTGGCTTTTTTTTAAAAAGATGATCAGAGGCGCTAGCATCATGTTTGAGTTACCACAATATATTATGAATAATATTAAGTTTGCAAAAAATGTCCTTCGTGTAATTTTATTTACAATAGTATATTTAAGCATTGAATGAGGCTGGTGTTACGTGGGTCATTCTGTATAACTAGTGCACCCGTTGCCAACTGTGTTGGCAAACACATCATTAACTTAAGTGGAACTTGCTCGACACCTCAGACTTCTTTCTCTAGCCGTACTTCATCCATTTCAAATTGAATCAACTCTTAACTTTTTAAGATGGGAAAACGATTAATTTTCACGTAGTGCATTACATTTATGATATTAAAACTAAAAATGGTTTGAGGAAAATTAATAAGGAAAGAGAAAGAATATAAGATGGGAATGGTCAGGGACAGAGATTGAAGAGGTAAAAAGCATGAAGTACCTCGGATTTGTTCTAACGAGGAACAACAGAGCAGAGCAGCATGTTAGAGAAAGGGTGAAGAAAGCAAGAATGGTTATGGGGAAGCTATAGAGATAGTGAAGAGTATCCTCATGTACGGAGTAGAGATCTGGGGATGGAAAGAATGGGAGATAGTAGAAAGGGTACAAGAGGGATACATGAGATGGATTATGGGATTAGACAGAGAAACACCAGGATATATAGTGAGAGAGGAAATGATGAGGGAAAAGCTGAGAGTGGGAGCCGGGGCGAGGGCGGCGTAGTATGAGGAGAAAATCAGAAGGGACGAAAGAAGGAAAATATTAAGAGAATGCTGGGAAGAAAGAATAAAGGAAGAACAAAAGGGTAAACTGTCGGAATATGGAGAAACAAGGAAAGAGTACTATTGGATATGTGGGATGGACATAAGGGAAGCTGAGCGAAAGAGAAATGGAGGAAGAAACAGTAGTAGAATTGAGGAGAAGAGACAAGGAGGTACAGGATCAGGAAAGAGCAGTAAGAATAGACAATTCAAGGAATGTGAAAAGGTATAGAGAAATAAGGACGGTAGGAATACCTAAATATTTGAAAGGGAGGAGAGGAAAGGCAGGGGGCAGAGTTAGAAGGATTGCCAGATTAAGATGCGGAAATGAAGAACGGAGTAATAGGTATTGGGCAAAACCAGAGGATAGGCTATACAGAATGTGTAGGGAGGAGGAACAATCCTTGGAACACCTAACAAAAAGATGTGGAAAGATGACAAAATGGGATGGAGAGATAAAGGAGCTCTTGAGCGAAGAAGGAAAGGGAGAAAGTTGGGTGAGAGTACTCGAGGAAAGAAGGAAGGAATGCGGAGAGGCAAAGGAAGAGGAAAGAAAAGAGGGAAGAGAAGCGAAGAAAGATGGGAAGAACAACTGGAGTTAAGAAGGAAGGAGACCAGAGACGGAAGCCGAAAAGAGAATAGTAAGAAAGAAAGGAACACCGGAGGAAGAATGTAGAAGAAGAAGAAGAAAGAAAGTCATCAACTCTATTATATTATTACTTTATTATTTTATTATTTTTTCAATGTACTGGTTAAAACCCTAAACGCCGCAAGGCCTAGGGTAAATAAAGAATTATATATATATATAACTAAAAATGATTTAGACGTTAAATTTAAAATATATTTATTAAAATAAATTTTCCAATTTCTTATATAATATAAAAATACGCACACGGATTAATACGCACACGGAAAAAAACGCACAAGAAAAAATACACACATGGAAAAAAGCGCACACGGAAAAATACACACACTGAAAAAAGCGTACTTACACTATATCTCAAATCAGTTTGAAATAAATCGTGAGAAACTATTACACAGTAAAATTTAATTGTTTGCCCGCTTTAATATATTGCGTTCACATATGTAAGGTCAAACCAGATCTGGTTATTTTGGTTACGTTTATAGTGTAGTACTGACTTTTAAATGTAAATTTGTCATTTCAAAATATTCCTTACGCTGTAAAACCTACTTCAAATTTGTTGGTTATGATCATTATAACTAAGATATCATTTATCTTTATAACATATGTCAAATGGAATGACATTTTAAGAAAGTGAAATTTTTTACCATGTTTTAATACCAACATGACATACAATTTCAAAGGTGCAAACTATTGAATGTATCAATTTGTAATTTTTACCAAAATATATTAAATAATTCGAAGCAATTTTAAATTTACACAAATAAGTTGTCACCTAGTGGCGCTGATATGAATAACCAAACTCGGCCGGTAATTTTTGGTAAAAATTATTAATTTTTACCAAAGCGTGTTTTACTCACTGCATTTTATTTACATTTTTGAAAATTTAAAACGTTAGATAATTTAAAACGTTAATCGTAGTAATAAAATAATAATAAAGCATTGAAAAAATAATAATAAAGAAAAGAAAGTCACATTTTTCTTACATACTTTCATCAAAATCAATTTTGGTTTTAAATAATTATTTTTCTGCTGTTAATAATTTTAATTTATATTATTTTTGTGTAAAGACCTCTTAACAACTATTATTATCACGCGTTATATGTCAATATACACTTCGGTAAGCTTCGGAGTATTTTGTTAGATTTCGGAATCTCGCTTCAAATTTGTTTATGACGTCATAGCACGCACCCACCCGCAGGGACACACGTTGGCGTATTATATTATAGATTGGAACAGCCTAATAAATCTAAAAATTTTCCTGAAGCATTTTACAAATAGTTCTCTCTCAATATTCCCCTCTCCTTCTTGACTTCTGTATACTAAACAATATAATTATGGGAAAGAATTATTTTTTACTTGAGATTATTTATGCCTCCAGGCAATTGTTAGATATATCATGAACGTAAGGGAACAAATATGATTAGAAAATAAATTGTTATATTCAGAACTGTCAGTTTAAAAATCCATGTATTATGAATGTTACCCGTATCATGTATCGTATTTAAATTATATCCAAATTAAATTCTAGATTGTAGGCCACTATTATTTTAATATTTATAAACACTTTCACGGCATTTCGGTATATAGATTATTTTTGTAGCTGTCTGTGAAAGTGATTATATGTTAAAAAAAAAAAAGAAAATTAAAATAAGTACTTAATACAGTTTCTTTAAACTATAATTCAATAGCCCATTCCCGAACAGATTGTGTACAGGGTGTATCAGATCACTCGTCCTCTCCTTTTTTCTCGAATATGTGTGAGCAAGTTGGAAAAAAATAAATTACAGTGGCGGCGCCAGGGGGGAGTCGAGAACCAGGCCTCCAGGCATAAAATTGTTCTGGCCCCCAGTTGGCTCCCCCAAATATGCTTGAAAACCAGCATATTTTTCTTAATATAAATAACCATAAAAAAAATGGTGCCGCCCTCCAAATATTTCCTGCAAGATTATGAAAGCTAGCGCCGCCACTGATAAATTACCAAGGCCTACCCAAAGAATCGAATGGTATTATTTAAATTTTCCGGAACAAACTTTGATTTTTTTAAACGGTAAAGTATATGGAGTTGGGGGAAACTTTTCCTAAAAATTTAGCTTTTAATATCCATTAGTATTTATATAATTCTTTATTTACCCTAGGCCTTGCGGCGTTTAGGGTTTTAACCAGTACATTGAAAAACTAATCATAGTAATAATATAATACATTTTATGACTTTCTTTCTTCTTCTTCTACATTCTTCCTCCGGTGTTCCTCTCTTCTTCCTATTCTCTTTTCGGCTTCCGTCTCCGGTCTCCTTCCTTCTTGACTCCAGTTGTTCTTCCCCTCTTTCTTCGCTTCTCTTCCCTCTTTTCTTTCATCCTCCTTTGTCTCTCTCTTCCTTCCTGTTCTCAGTTCTGTCTTACCTCTCCGCATTCCTTCCTTCTTTCCTCAAGTACTCTCACCCACCTTTCTCCCTTTCCTTCTTCACTCAACAGCTCCTTTATCTCTCCCTCCCATTTTGTCATCTTTCCACATCTTTTTGTTAGGTGTTCCAAGGGTTCTTCCTCCTCCCTACACATTCTGCAGAGCCTATCCTCTGGTTTTGTCCAATACCTATTACTCCGTTCTTCATTTCCGCATCTTAATCTTGCAATCCTTCTAACTCTGCCCCTGCCTTTCCTCTCCTCCCTTTCAAATATTTAGGTATTCCTACCGTCCTTATCTCTCTATACCTTTTCACATTCCTTGAATTGCCTATTCTTACTGTTCTTTCCTGCTCCTGTACCTCCTTGTCTCTCCTCCTCAATTCTTCTACTATGTTTCTTCCTCCATTTCTCTTACGCTCAGCTTCCCTTATGTCCATCCCACATCTTCAATAGTACTCTTTCCTTGTTTCTCCCCATTTCGACAGTTTACCCTTTTGTTCTTCCTTCATTCTTTCTTCCCAGCATTCTCTTAATATTTTCCTTCTTTCGTCCCTTCTGATTTTCTCCTCATACTTCGCCGCCCTCGCCCCGGCTTCCACTCTCAGCTTTTCCCTCTTCATTTCACGTATAGTGAGAGAGGAAACTTCACTACTGGTGTCGTTCTGTCTAATCCCATAATCCATCTCATGTATCCCTCTTGTACCCTTTCTACTATCTCCCATTCTTTCCATCCCCAGATCTCTCCGTACATGAGGATACTCTTCACTATCCCGTCAAACAATTTCATCCTCCACCTGATATCGTCGTCAAACCTCCTCTCTCCTATGCTCCATAGCTTCCCCATAACCATTCTTGCTTTCTTCACCCTTTCTCTAACATGCTGCTCTGCTCTGTTGTTCCTCGTTAGAACATATCCGAGGTACTTCATACTTTTTACCTCTTCAATTTCTGTCCCTGCTCATTCCCATCTTATATTCTTTCTCTTTCCTCCCCCCTTTCCAAACACCAACACCTTCGTTTTATCTCTGTTTGCCTCCAGTTTTTTTCTTCTAGAGTACTTGTCCGCTCTGACCATCATCCTCTTGCTCATCATCCTGCTCATTCTCTGCCATCAGAGTCAGATCATCTGCGTGTTCCATTGTCCAATACGTCTTCCTTCATTTATTCCATTAGTATTTACAAAAAATTGAATTCTTAAAATGCAGGGATGTCGTTTGGATTTTGAGTCGTTTAGATATTCTGTACTTCCGGTTTGTTCCGAAAAATATTAATATTACCATTCAATTCTTTGGGTAGACTTTCGTCATCAATTTTTCCCCAATGTCAAACATAGCAATTTCAAGAAAAAAATGAATGGACGGTTAGTCTTTCTTTTTGGCGCATAAAACAAGCCTGAAGTAATCGATATATTATATTGCCTGACCTTTCATGTGGCGTAGCCAGGATTTTGTCTTGCGGAGGGCCGAATAAAATTTAGAGGGCACGTGGGCAGCCTACTGCCCTCAACCTATTTTTTTGGTACAGCAAATAAGAAAGTATTACAACAATTTATAGAAACAATTATTCCATTAATATTCTAATATTAATGGATAATTATTAATTTCAATACTAATTATAATAAAAATATAGTTATATATTGTAAAATGCAAGTTATTTTGCTTTACGATTAGGTTAAATTATTTAATTTTCATTTCCTTGGACCTTAAGGGGGGGGGCATGGGCCCCCCAGTACCCCTCCCACCTGAATACGCCACTGTTGCTCAGAACAACTTATATCAGTCCTTTTTGTGTGTAAAACATTATAATTTCAAAAATACCTAAGAAGATATTGATATTCACATTTATATACAAAATAAAACCAAATACCGATTTTTAGAGCACGATTGTCTCCAAAACTACTCTTTATTATATTTCTACTATTTCTACTCTATTTCACGTTTGAGGTGTCGTTTTAAAATTACTTTTTGTAGGTTATGACGAAGCCAGATTTCCACTTTAACTTATCTGAATCGAGTAATTAGTTGTTTAAAACAGTTTTATCATTAGAAAATGGGATCAACGCTTCCCTTCATATAATTCCTTGGAGCATATTTGTAAAGTGATGAATGTTCACTTGAACAATAAATATGTCAACGTCTTAATCAACTGGTTTCCGTGTCACTAGTTACTTCTAGTCTGACTGTCTGTGATACAACATGTAATTTTTATTTTAAAGTTTAACTTTTACGTTCTGGGATTTTCCCATATTCTTACTGCTTAAGAATATTTTAAAACATTTTAACTTGTCTACTGTTCTTACGTTGATTAATTTATTTAAATATTTTGACATTTATATGGAAACCAAGTGGTTAGGAACACCACGTTTTTTCACGACATCAAACTAGAATATTGTTTTTGAACATGAGATATAGGTCAGTATTATACATTGTATTGTTATTAAAAATCATTCTCTCTGTTAAATATATGTCACACTATGTATTTCTTGATATTGTAGAAATATAATCCTGATGATGTGAGGTGTTAACCCACGAAACTAGTCGAAACAAATACATTGTTTAATTTAACATCCTACCTACCACCAGCTGATCGCTCTACAGCTTCATCTTTAATTCAAATCTGGTGGTGAACATGAACCTGTCAAACCAATATATATGTCGCTTTATCAAGAGTAGGCTTTATTTATAAATTTAGTATTTATTTATTTTCTATTTATTAAATTTCAAAATTTCTCTTAAAAAATGTTTATTGGTATGAAAAAAAAAATGCCAATATTGTTTACAATGAAGTAATTTTAAAATTAATTACTGTTGTGGTTAACAAATTTTATTTTCAACTCCCCGAGCAGCGCCATGTAATCTGCTAGTATTGTATAAAAATTGTGCCAATTCTGCTGGTCCTGGGAGGGGGGGGGGTGCATGGTGCCACTAAACCTTTCCAAGAAAGACAAATTTTCGCTAATTTTTAACTTAGACATCACTCTGAGTTACATATGAGCACGTCTGGTATATTAAATACTAGAGACTTATTGATCAAAGACATAAATTAGGTAACTGAAATACGAGGATCATTTCATAAATAATGCACACGATTTTTTATTTTTGTACATGTGTAATTTTGTTACAGTATTTCTTTACAATCCTTCAATATAAACTCCTTGCTTCTTAATAACCAAGTCCCAACGTTTGGAACTTTACTATTCCATCCAAGACACCATATCTGTTCATCTGTTGAATTAACGGTAGCATTAAGCTTTTCCAGAGACCAATGACATTGTCCACATATAGGTTTTTTCAGCGGGAATAAGTAGAAGTCTGGTGAACTCATGTCCGAACTGCAGGGAGTATGAGGTAACACTTCGCAACTATATTCACGCAGATTTTCGGTTACGACATTCCCGATGTTAGGGCGAGCATTGTCATGGAGAATGAATGGTCCAACCTCGAGCAACTGAAGTCGGGTTTTCTGCATTTTTCTGCGCAATTTGTGCATAAAATCACGATAATAAACCACTTTGACACTTGCTCGACATGAAATTGTGTCTGCCATGATGATACCTTGGTAATAATAAGCAAAAAATCATCATTTGTTTGACCTTTGATTGAACTCTCCGAAATTGTTTTAGTTCAATTTACCTGGACTTGCCGACCGGCGTAGCGTAGTGGTTACTGTGGTAGCGTACCGTAGTGCCGTGTGTTGCTAAGGTCTCGGGTTCGAATCCTGTTCAGGCAGAGAATTTTCATTATGATAAATTAGAATTGCCTCATTAGCAAAGGCCATAAACGTGAAATTAAAAAAAAAGAACCTGGACTTCTCCACTCATTGAACTGTGATGTGGCTCTTTGGATTTCTGTAGAGTTTTTTCCAAGTCTCGATCTTAAGGCCTTACAATGGCGCAGCCAAAGGAGGGGGGGGCGACAAGCCTGGGCCCCTCCCAGGACCAGCAGATTACACGGCGGTTAATAAAAAATTAATCACAACAGTAGTTAAAAAATTATTAAATTACTTCATTGTTCACAATACTAAAATATTTTTTTTTTTAAATAAACCTATAAATAAACCTTTTTTTAAGATTTCGTACTCTTAATAAAGTGACATAATTATTGTTCAAGTGAAAATACATCACTTTCCAAATATGCTCCAACAAATTATATGAAGGGGAGCGTTGATCCTTTTCCCCCTGACACATCGACTAAAACATTCGCCCAGTCAAATGATAAAACTGTTTTAAACAACTAATTACTCGATTCAGATAAAAGAAAGTGGAAATCTGACTTCGGTATAACCTTCAGAATGTAATTTTAAAATGACACCTCAAACGTGAAATAGAGTAGAAATAGTAGAAATATAATAAAGAGAGTAGTTTTGGAGACAATCGCGCTCTTAGAATCGGTATTTGGTTTTATTTTGTAGATAAATGTGAATATCAATATCTTCGTAGGTATTTTTGAAATTATGATGTTTTACACACAAAAAGGACTGATATAAGTAGTACTGAACAACAGTGGCGTATTCAGAGGGGGGAGGGCACAAGCCTCCTCTGAAGGCCCAATAAAATGAAAATTTAACAAATTTATCACAATCGTACAGCAAAATAACTTATGTATTTTACAATAATAATAAGCTATATTTTATTATGATTAGTGTTGAAATTAACAGAAAATGCATATTTACATGTTATTTGTAGGTTTTCGTAGGTATAATCAAGAAATCCTTATTCTGTCACATGAGTCTGTTCGTTCGGTACATATTGTGGCCAAGCGGCTGATTTAGAGAACTGAACATAAGTAAGAGAAATATTGAGACTTCAAAAATATATCCCTCGAAAAATATAAATAAATATATATTTATCGAAAATAAAATCAAGTGAAAATTTTTGATACATGGATTAACAATTACATTTTTTTATCAACAAATAATGGAATTATTATTTGATATAAACATCAATATCCAACAGCAGAGGTGTCGAACTGATTTGGGTCGCAGTCTATTTTACATACAAAATGATAAGCAGTGACGTAACTTTAAATATCCCGAAGGGTTTCTTGACATTTTTTTATAAACAAAAAAGTGGAAGAGAATATTTTACATTTTTAAATATATTTTTCCCCTAAATAACCTCAAGTGATTTGGATTACCGCTTCAGGAGCCACAAAAAATTAGGTTGAGGGCCGTATGGGGCCCGCGTGCCCTCGAAATTTGATTAGGCCCCTCCCCAAGACAATCCTGGCTATGCCACTGAGGCCCTATCACACTAAAGTTAATATTAACGTCTTGACGTAAAATTAAAGTTTTTGCATTCGAATCGATGTCATTTGCGTGTGATAATAATCTGAAAAAATCATAGGTTTTAAAGACAAGGCAAATGGAACAAGTTTAAATTCCTCTGTCTATTTACCCAGGTTTGTCAAAAAGCGCGAGCGCCAACTGTTGTCCTCTCGCTCTTAGCTGTTTTGCGTCTCTGTCTTTTTTTACGTTGAGGTTACTTTGTTGTATAATTGTTATTTTCGAATATATTATTTAAAAAAAAAAAAAAAAAATGATTTTGGAAGAACAACTAATTAGTTTAGTGAGACCTCACAAATAAACTTTTCAAAGTAAAACTGTTGTTATAATAACACGATGTACGCATTCGCAAACAAAAAAATTCCAAGTCTTAAATAATATTCAAATATTGTGTGATAAGTCAAAACCTAAAGACGTAGATCCTGAAAAAAAAAAAAACTACAAAAGCAAAACTTGGATAGCGTTCTAGTGTGATACGCCCTTTGTATGTACGACTTCTGATAGTCAACAGTTACAATACCCGCAGGCTCCTGCAGGCTCCATTTCTAGCTCGTGTTTGTTAAAACCAGAGTACTATATATATTTTTTCATTTTAATGGCCTTTGCTGAGTCAGCAATTATCCAGGACAATTCTTATTGCTTCGAAAATTTATGCCTGATAGGGATTCAAACCCGAGACCTTAGCAACGCAGAGCAGATGTGTTACCACTACTCTACACCGGTCGGCCACACGCTTCTTCAATTACAGTTGACATAATAGTCACTGTTGTTGCGTCATCCAACCCGCAGTGTTGCCAAACCAGTACATTATTTGAGTCGGTCAATTTGAAAAGGGGTTATGTTCATTTTTTTCATAAAACTACCTTTTACCAGATTCTGCCCATTAACATGTCTATTCATGTATTCCATATGAAAACAGGTCTTTTTTCACTAGCTGAAGCAGCTTTAACAAGGCCAGGCTTCTGGCAGTCATTTTGAAAATGAGTCATTTCCGAGAGATAGCCGGGTTTCAAACTGAACCGGTGAAGAGTATATTGCCCTGGTTAATATGAAAATTTTATTGAATCCTACAAACACACAGAAATTCAAAGTGAAACATTTAAGGCATCAAGACGTAGCTGCTTTTAAAATTTGGTGGCCAGATTTTTTAAAAAAGAAAGGTATGTCACTGGAAAGTTACGGAAAGAAAATTAGTCAAAAACAAAATATTCAATTTGCTGTCAATAAGTTTTTTGACTTCGTTTTCATGAGTGAAGTGTCAGGAGTGGTTGTTGCCAAACCTTATATCGACAGTCTTGTGCAACACTGTTGCCTTCTAAAGAAAGCATGCATCAAGAGCTCTCAGCTATATATTCCATCACCTGAAAGCAACCCTGCTTATCAAGAAAAACTTCCTATTAATATATAAAAAAATATCAGAAAACTGTATCAGTACATTCCTAGCGACAAGAAAGTTTTCTGGGATGAAATCTACGAATGGCCAACGAAGAACAGCCAGATGAGTTTTAACTATCTATTTTACTATTTTGACTTTTGTAATTACATTTTTTAATTTTAATTATTTTTACTTTTTACTCTTTCACTATTTCAAAATTGTCAAAATAAAGTTAACAAAAGGACGTTGTCTTTGTTTTTAAGTAATAATGCAAGAAAGTTAAATAGTTTTTTATTTCTCCTGAAAAATTTCAAAAAATGTACATGACACCTTTTCAAAATTACCGATTCATTTATGAAATATCCCTCGTAGTTTAACTTTTGTTCACAATTTCAAACTGATTTAATCCAATCAAAAATTCCAACAATATGACGTTTATTTATAACTATGTACGTGCTATTTTAAAACTTATTTTTCATAAAATATGATAAACAAATATGAAAGAGGTAAAGATTTAAAAATGTTGTCTCACCTGTTTTTGGGCGACAGGTAAGAATATTTTAATAATTCTCTTGGTAATATTATAATATTAATGATTGTTTTTGTGCATATTAATTCGGCGTACGTGGGAAAGAGCTATGAGATTAAAACCTTCTCGTCGCCAAATCATGTATGGAATGTTATTGTTAAAGAAAATGACAAAATTACCAACAGTTTTTAATCAAAATTAAAAAATTCTATTCAAAACCGATATTTAATATTTGTTGTTGATATTTTGCGATTATTGCTTGATATTAAATTGCTTTTAATGTTGTCTAATTTAACCAAAATCACAGATTTTATAGTTCCCGAGCAGTGGTGGCGCTAGCTCTTAAAATTTAGGACGGGGGCAGGAAATGCATCATGGGCGTCATTTTTTTTATCGTTATTAATACACATGGAAATAGATGAAAACACAAGTTATGACCTAAAAAAATTGATGTGAAGTGTGAATTTTCACACATTTCAGGGTTTTGCAGGTATTTAGTAAGTGAATGATGATTATTTTGGATGCGAAAACAAATTTTATATTAAAATATTTTTTTTGTTAATTTTAATTCGAACGCCTAATACCATTATTTAAGTTTCTAAATATGTGCAGTATTTTTTTTTTTTAATATAGCAATGTTCATTAAGAATTTTAAAAATTGCGCGTATGGCTTCCATTGGTTGTTAAAAGTTCCGTCTCTCTGATTTCGTGTACATTGAAACAGAATTAAATTATAATTTAAACAATTTCCACTGGTTATTAAATTTACGCTTTTAAAAATAAAATGCAACATTTGCCAAAATATAACTAGAATTTTGAAAAAATAATTTAAACAATATAAAAATTTAAAAAAAAAACAAAAAATAATATTGTCTTTTCTCCAGGGTTCGAACCCTTTCGGATCGGGTTACTTGGTTGAAAAATCAGCGGCTAATACCACTACACCAGCACACACGTTCCAGTATGGCGTGTTACAAAGCTATAACTTGTGAACATTATTAGCCAAAAATCACAAAAAATGCGTTTTTCTCCAAAAACATAATGTGATCAAAAATTCCTGTTGTACTATTCCGGTTCACACCAATGTACATTACTTAGAATTTTTTCAGATTTTTAATTTAAACCATCTGGGCTACAGGGTGTGGGACAAAAAAATTTTTGCACAATTTTGGCAAAAATCGCTTCAAAATAATTTATTTTGCAAAAATAAAAATTTGATCGTTAATCCACGTACCAAGGGCTTTCATTTGATACTCTACTCAGAATTATAAAAAAATATTTGTTTTTTCGATGAGCACATATTTGTTTATATTTTTAGGGGGATATGTTTTTTAGATGTTTTAGTATTTTTCCTATGTGCGGGTCAAAGAGTTGTATAAGCATGCCAAATTTCAACTCTCTAGGTTTAGCCGTTTGGCTACAATTTTTACCGAACAGACAGACAGACAGACAGACAGACAGACAGACAGACAGACAGACGACAAAATGACGGTATAAGGGTTTTTTGGTCATACCTACAAAACCCTAAAAATTGATGTGAAGTGTGAATATTCACACATTTCAGGGTTTCGCAGGTATATAATAAGTGAAGGCGGTATGCTGAGTGTGTAGGACAAATTTTGCTTTGCATTAATCACGGCAAAATGAACGATATTTTTAAAATAATTTATCGTCTGTTAATCATATAATAAGACTGGTTATTAAATTTACGCTCTTAAAAATTAAATACAACATTTGTCAAAATATAACTAGAATTTTGACAAAATAATTTCAACATAATAAAAATGCAAAAAAAAAAAACAGAAAAAATAAAATTCACTCTGTACTCGAACTCGAAACCCTTCGTTTTCCAGAGAATTTTAGCTTCCGACACCAGCGCTCTAACCCGTTACGCCATCGTACGCCTTGCATTTGAGTGTCTTACATTGGTATAACTTTTGTACTTTGTGAACCAAAAACCACAAAAATGCGTTATTTTCCGAAAACATAATCTGATCAAAAATTCCTGTTGTACTATTTCGGTTCACACCAATATACATTACTTAGAATTTTTTTAGATTTTTAGTTTAAACCATCTGGGCTACAGGGTGTGGGACAAAAATTTTTTTGCACATTTTGGCAAAAATCGCATCAAAATAATTTATTTTTCAAAAATAAAAATTCGATCGTTAATCCACGTACTAAGGGCTTTCATTTGATACCCTACTCATAATTTAAAAAAAATATTTTTGTTTTCGATGAGCACATATTTGTTTATATTTTTAGGGGGGTATGTTTTTTGGATGTTTTAGTATTTTTCCTATGTGCGGGTCAAAGAGTTGTATAAGCATGCCAAATTTCAACTCTCTAGGTTTAGCCGTTTGGCTACAATTTTTACCGAACAGACAGACAGACAGACAGACAGACAGACAGACAGACAGACGACAAAATGACGGTATAAGGGTTTTTTGGTCATACCTACAAAACCCTAAAAAAGGTCCTCACTTCTAAAATATAAGAAGTGATAAAACTGTTCTCCAGGCATTTCTGGGGGGTGGGGAGGCAAATGGATGCCAGAGCAATATTTGGAGGGGGGGGGTCTGAAAAAATTATAGGTAATATATATTGATTTCAGCCGGAAACGTACGAGAAGAATTTTTGATCCGATTGCGTTTTCGAAAAATTTTGCAGTTTTTGTGTTTTTGACAAAATATATTTTTAATTCATGGCTAAATTATGGGTAATGATGTTATTGATTTCTTGTATTTATGGCTAAGAAAACGTGTCTTTTTTTGAAATAAGTAAGAAATATAAAAAGGTAAAATTATAATAAGAAATATTAAACAGCTGAGGACCGAGTTTTGAACACAACACTACACTAGTAACGAAATACTTATAAATCAAATAACACATTATTAATAGTGGGAAATACGTTTCTGAAATTAAAAAAATGAAGCCTTTTATCAATAGGTTTCTTATTAATCTAATGTAGACTTGAATACGAAGCAAATGCAGAAAAAACGATGGGATTTTTGGCAACTTATTTAAATTTTGTTTAAATAAATTAAATGGAAGCTCTTAGTACTCAACTAACGAATAGAAATGATTATCAAAAATCTGTTGATTTTGATGTTATTATAGAACAAAAAATATTCCTAGACGTTCAGGGTCTAAATACATTACAGGTTTTTAAAATTAAATTTATAATTTGATTTGTTTCTGCTTTAATATAGTTATAAATAATTTCATAAACATCAAGAGAGTTAGTAGCAAGAAGCGAATATTAGTAGGCAAGGATATTTTTTGGAAAACTAAATTTTGTATGAATAAGTTACGATTGCGAAAATGAATTGGGCATTTGAACAATAAATGGTTCGAATCGCTGACAGTCAAATTATCACACGGATAGAAAGGAGACGAAACCATATTAATTCTATGCAGATGATGTGGAGAGAAGGTGTGATTAAATCTAAGCCGGATAAAAGTGGATAATAAAGATCTGCTTTGTTGAGAAGAAAACCAACGCTTTCTAGGAAGAAGAGGTTGAATTTGAGCATATTATGATCCTTTGAACTGTAGAGAATCTATGCATTCTTGTTGCCATTGGTTGTATATGGAAGATTTACATAATCTCATTACTGTTTAGAGCAGTGGTTCTCAACCTTTTTTAGGTGAAGGCACCCCTATGCAAAATGTGAGATCTTCGCCGCACCCTACTATTAAATATGTCACTATTTAGTCAATTTAAAGTATAATCTATCAAAAGTATAATTGTGATGTTGGAAAAAAAAAACAATATTGCAATTACATAATTTTTAAATTTATTTAAAAAAAACACGATAATTTACTAAAGCCAATTCCGAAAATACATTTTTTTTGTATTTTTTCATATTTGAGACCAAAAATTACTTAATCCAAACTAGGTGGACGTACTATTAATAGTCAAAAATTTTACATTGTTATGTAAGTATATTTAGCGGGAAAACATCTGTATTACATTATTACATAGAATGTAAGCCTTTATTATTTACAATCTACTTGAAATTGCTGGAGTTTGGAAAAAGACGGGGTGGACGGGGGTGCTCTGGCCAATAAACAAGTCAACAAAGTGAACGTCAAATGCAGTAATCACTTAAATCAAGCAGCTGCGTTTCTATAGTTTTGTTGTTCGACTGTGATGGAAGGAACTAGCGATTTTTTCAAAATCAAAGGTTGAGATTAAAATACACACACAGGGTGACAATATTTTCAAAATGTACAATATTGTCAAAATTTTGAAAATTTTTCCAATTTTTCAGAAATTACAGAATTTTCAAAATTTAACAAATTTTTTAAATTTGTCAAAATATTTTATTTTCAAACTTGTGCCGGTAAGTCGAGTGGAGCACACACCAGATTTTTTTAAAATTTATTCAAAAAAACACTAAATTTTACTTAATCCAGTCCTGAAAATACAATTTTTTTATTAATTCATATAACACTAAAATTTACTTATTCCAACCCTGAAAATACAAATTTTTATTTATTTAAAAAAAAATAAATAAAAACTTACTTAATCCAACCCTTCAAAAAAAATTTTTTATATAAAAGAACTCAAACAGAAAATTAACAAACACAAACAAATTAAATGTGTAATTTTGTCTTAGTGTAATTTTCGTATGTGTAATTTCGTCCTTGTGTAATTTCTTCCCTGTGTAATTCTGTCTACGTGTGATTTCTTCTGTGTAATTTTGTCCCGTGTAATTTTGTCCAGTGAAATTTCGTCATAACAGCACGGAGTGGAGAGATGTTCGCTAGACTTAAAGAGCTTTATATTATTAAGGGCATGTTTCTATTTCTCCAATAATTCGACGTTAGAACCTCTGTACAATACTGACCTATAGGTATAGGACTTTTGATATGCATACGAGGAAGTATAAATCTTGCTGATAGAATTTTTCTCCGCACTTCAAGTGGCATTACGTTTGATTCAGCTAATAATGCATTTGTAGGAGATTAATGTAATGTTATGATACAGCATCTGATTCCTTTATATTGAAACAGTATTATATTGGCTTCTTACACTTATTAAATACCTACAAAACCCTGAAATGTTTGAGATTTCACACTTCACAATTTCACTCATCAATTTTTCTTCGTTGAGTTCTCTTTCGTTAATTTGATCGGTGTTTTTTATGAATTTAATCCTAAAAATACAATCGTGTAAACTACAGCAGTCTAAGAAGGGAATTAAATCTCCTCGAGTTTCCTCATAAATTATATTTCTAAGTTTTACCGTCATAAATTTTTTCGTGCGTCACTGATAACAATATAGAACAAGTTTGTTTACCTGTATTGGAAGGCAGACAGATTGGTTTGATAGTATTTGTAATAGGTACTCGGTCGTTGAGCCTCAGCAGTGCAATGTCATTGTCAAAGTTGAGAAAACTGAAGCTTCCTGTTATTGCTCTCAAGACAAATCTGGATTCTGGTTTTCTGCTGTCATTACATCTGTCATGTTCACCAAATGTCACCTTGATCATGAACCACATGAACCTGAAACAAAGAATTTATTTATTTATACCTCAAGGTCGACTGCTTTGCCAACGCCCTTGTATTGTTTTCTTTTTTATATGTAAGCTTATGGATGTGTTTTAACATGAGATATTTTAATTACTGTAATTCTTATTATATTTTCTTGGTTACCGGAAAAGCAATACTATTATTATTGAAGACATAGTTATTGTAATCATAGTTATCGGATAGTTGTAGGAATGAAATATAAATTAATTTGGTATTTAAAAGCTGTTTGCTTTTAAATGTTAACAGAGTTCAAATTGTCAAACAAGTTTAAGAAAACCCAAAAGTGGATTTACGTAATATAACATTTTATAACTGAATTTCGTATAGCCAGATACTTTTCCCATACATTTCATTTCACCGCTACCAACGATTTGATTTATTTAACATTTCTTCAGTTGCATTCTTCTTGCATTGTTATTTAAAAATTTAAGAACGGTAGTGCATAATTGATTTCTTCACATTTAAAAATTATTCGAAAGATCTATAGGTATTTGACTGAAATTAGTAAATAGTTAATAAATTCTTTCAGTTCTGATTAGTGTATAAATCAGTGTTTCCCAATATTTTTACTCTCATGGCACATTTTCCAAAGAAGAAAAATTTCGCGGCACACCTACGTAATCGAAAATTAATAAGAAAATATTAATAAGAAATTTATAACGCTAGTTTTTTACCGACCGCCAACATATATAAGGGAGGTATTGTGATCATACTGATTTTGACATTTCGAGATTTCGATGGATCTCCACGAATTGAGGTCCCTACATAACGTTTTCACTATTTTTAGCATGATGTCTGACTGTCTGTCGATCCGTGAACACGTGCAGAGCAAATTCGACTAATAGCAATGGCACAAGTTGATCAACTTTTGGTAAAATTTAAATTAAAAATGGGTGTTTACTCGTGTCGGTTTTAAGATTCTTCACAACAGAGTAATATTTCAAAAAAAAAAAATTTAACAAAATTTGCTATAAAAGTAATAACTAACAACTTTTATTTGAGACATTTTTTGATAAAGCAGCATAAATTAAACAAGTTCTTTGTGATGGTGGTCGGTCCTGTGCCACAGCTGATTTTTTTTCTGTAAAATTTCACTTTTTGGGATACACTGGTATAAATCGTGTATCAACTTTGCCGCTGACAAAACTCTTGTTATCGCTGATTTCAAGAAAATATGTTAAATATGAACAGAAAATATTAATTGTTCTGTTAATGTGACGTTAAGATAAGTTAAAATTAAAGAGATTCTTTACTTCACAAATTATTTTATTGTTACTAGACGTACATTTCGATTACGAAATAGCCATCCAAGTAATCATCCATAATTGTTGGGGCAGTTGAATAAAATGTACTCGACAGTACTTGGCTCTCCACAAGGGCTGAATTTGGAGTTTAGCACATTGATTTTGTTCAAGTGGACTTTGGAGTGGCAGTGATTAAAATGGATTCGGATGATTGTTGAGATGGTTTTCTTATCGAGCTGTAAGTTATGGAACCATGGTTTTACGGCTACGTGAGGTTGTATGGAGTAGAAATGTCAGGCTTTTTGTTGAGCAAATTTTGAAAATATCCCGTTATGTATTATTAGCAAAAGATCTTTAAAGGAGGCTTGCTTAATGTATAGTATCATCGCGCCCGTTCTGGCTAACTGGTCTGCTATTTCGTTGTCGATTCACAGTGGCCTGGAGGGTCAGCAGTTTTTGAGTGAAATGCGCATATACGGACAGACAGACAGAGAGACGTTGCCCCGCCCGGTTTTGCTCGGAGACAATTCGTTATTATTGACATATTTTTGGACATAATCAGGTGACTGGACAGAAGATAATACTATAAATTTGTAAAAGACCAGGTTGAAACTGAACAGGATTATTTATCTGAAAGTCTCTTTATAAACAACGTTTTTAGTTAAACCATTAGGCGCTAGTAGCTTTACTTTGTTATTAAAACTGACACGCGAACACTTTAAATATAATTGTCCATGCGAGAATCATGGACTCCGCAAATCAACGCCAACTATATTCAGAGTTTCCGACTTATTAATATTCATCACAAAACCAACCCTGACAGTGGTAAAATTGCAGAAATTATCGGTATTCTAGGGACTATCATTTTTTCGTCTGTACCGCAACTAGTCAAAATGTCAGTCATAATTCCTATTAGTATATAAATCGTGTACTAAGTTTACTACTGAAGAAATATATGTTGTCACTGATAATGTCAAGAAAATGCGTTAAATATGAAAGGAAACATGGATTACATTTTACCCGTTTGGATAATTTTCATTATAACTACTGAACCGATTAAATAAAACACAGCCTAAAACCTGACCAGATGATAAAGCTGCAGATGGAAAAAAAAAAACGTATGAAATTCAGATCAGTAGTTCTCGAATAATGCGTTAAATATTAACCGAAAAGAAGGATTTTGTATTATGGCGCGCAAAATTATGTTTTTATCTTAACAGATGAATTACTGAACAGATTTTAAAAATTCTTTCAATTCTTGGGCCGAGAGTTCCAGTTGCTAATAAACTGTCCAATAAATTTATTAGCAACATAATTTTTTTCCGAGAGTTCCACCCCGAAATAGTTATTTGCTAATAAATAGGCTAACAAATAAGCCATTTGTCTAATAACTTATAGGTAACATGAAGTGCTTAATAAAGTGACATATAACCAAAAACAAGTTCGCAAAATGTGTTAATATTTCAATTTTAATTGAAAAACAGTATAATTTTAAAAGAATATACAAATGTGTAGTTTTTATACATCCATATTATTTCTATAATGGTAATTTTAGTGTTTTATATACATTTTAGTTGTATTTTGACGAAATCGACGATCTGTTTGGATGAATTTATGAATTATAGACAACCGTTTTTAGAATATTTTGGGCATGTATTGTTAATGTGATACATAAAGAACAATATATAAATATATATTTTTAAATAAACATTGTCTTTTATTTTTATATATGTATTTCTTTCAATTACGATTATAACACATTACAAACAATACTTTAAGCGTTACTATTTATATAAAAATGATAGAAAATAAGAAGATAGACGCAATTATTGGCAGAATAATAAAGATGTGTGGCTGAAAATTGCTGATAAGTTTAATTCATATTGTTTAAGGAATGTAAAATAAAGCAAAATATGGCTGTCTTCTTATTTTCAATAATTTTTGTATTATAAAATGTTATTTTTATTAACTCCTCTTTTATCTATATTGTCGTCTTTTTCTGTGGTAAAATTTGTTCAACGCCGTTTAATTGTCATTTTAACAGTAACACAAAAAATATACGTAACGTCATTGAATGTAAAGTCAAACTATTTAATGTAAAAATGCTTAATGTCAAAATTCCATCTTCCTTTAGCTCAACAAATTTACGTATAGGTCTATCTCTCTTGCACCGTGTTACTCTTCATAAGAAATACCAATACAAAAACAAAAAATTATGTTGCTAATAAACTATTAGAAGGATTTTGTAACTTGGAAATCACCAATAAATTTATTAGCTTCATAAATATACTATGTGTCTAATAACTATTAGGGAGTTTATTAGGAACTGGAACTCTCGGCACTTAGTGTATAAATCCTGTACCAATATTGTGGCTACGAAACTTATGTTGTCACTGATAATTTTACAAGAATGCGTTAAATATGAACGGAATATATGGATTTCATTTTACCCGCTCGCATAAAAATAGTTTGGAACTTGGAACTTTGGAACTACTATTTTAATAAAACAAAGTCATAAACCTGACCAGATGATGTAGCTACAGATAGAAGAAACCGAATGAAAATCAGATCAGCAGTTCTCAAGTGAAAAGCGCACATACAGACAAACAGACAGAAAGATAGACAGATCGACGTTGCTTTTTATATACAGTGAGATAATTCCTGAGCGTTATGTAAATACTTGACAGAGACATTAAGTTATTAAACTTATTTCCAAGGACACGTACACATAGGCGTAGTTTCGATTTTTATTACCTTACACGAATTAATTATTACATATACACTGTTTTTCTCTACACGCCAATGAGTTGATAACAAATATTAAATAACAGGTTTTCGTTGTTCCTCGGTAGAGTTCAGGCCAATGAAGTAATCTGATTGGTTCTTCCTTAAGTTAGGATTTTCTGCTGTGAATTAGAATAGAGTTTTGATATTTTTAAACTCATTGTTTACCGTTAGGTAACGCTCAGGAATTAATGATCTCACTGTATATAGAAATAGATTTTTAAGGTTAAGTTACACGCGTGAAGTTAGCAGTTTCTATGTCATAGCACAATCTCTCCCTCCTATTCTCGAACTGTACACACTGGGTTAAAATATAACACAGATTTGTCTGTGTTACACGTCTAAAAAATAGAAGGTTGTTCTCCTCGAAGGAAGTGTCCATGGACCCACCAACAGTAGCTTAAACGAAGACGTGTGATGGCGCTTTCCTCCCTGTGGTTAATCCTGCAGGAAAAATTCCATGGTTTAACGTTTCTCTTCATCTGCGAATATTCCGTAAATATTAGTGGTCTATATGGGTGTATAAAATTGGCATTTAAGTAAACGTATAGGAGCCATATTACGGATTTCTACAGCTTTTAAATTTACGGATTTAAGGATATACGAATGTCCGACTCATTCGTATATCCTTAAATATATATCCGTAAATGTTGGTTACTTATTTCGCAGATTAATAGACGAGTATTGATTATCAAAAATAAAAGTTTGTTTTTGACGCGATTACAGTAAAAAAATGGTCAAATTCATATTTCACATTTTTCACTATCTAAAATACATATCTTATAGTAACCGTAAAATTGTGTCTCTTCTAGATAAATTTAAAGAATTTCCCGAAGAAATTTAAAATCTTAAATGTTTAAAAGTTTTTCTGGTAAGGTTAGGTTAAGTATTTTATTTAATAGTCATGCATTTAATTTGTGTATAAACGTAAAATGTAAACCATGTTGTAGCTATCAGCACAAATTCAATAACATGAATAGTAACTGTACGTGTAATACTATGAGGATTTTATTTTTCATTAAATGTTATAAAAATATCAAAGAATTACCGTTATAAGTGAAAGAAACTTAGGAAATTGATCGTAAATTATGTCTTAACTGTGAAGTGTGATTTTTATGTTGTTTTATATGTTTACAGCGTTAATTATTGTCAATATAATAAATTCCTCTGCTTGTTTTAAACTGGAACAAAATGATAATGATGTGATTTCACTGCTTGTAAAGTAAGTAAATCGTGTGTTTCGTTTGTAAATGAACTATGCACTAGCCATATTAGAACAACCAATGAAGTTTCTAATTTATTTTTCTTATTAATTAACAAAAATTACAATTATTTGAAATTATAAACGTTAATTTTTATTTATATAGTGTTCAAATGGCCAAGTTTCATATCTGAATAAAAGAATGACACAAAAAAAAATCGAGCAGGGCGTACCGGGGATACACCCGTTCCGTGGAATACGTTATTGTCGTTTATGTGTATAGGGTTGTTGGCGAGTCAGTGCAATTGCGTCACTGGAAACGTCACATGTTTTTGTGACGTCATGTTTACTACGGTTACATGCATCCATTTAACGAATGTAATATTCACACTTGTTGTCACTTGCTGTCACTTGTATTGAAATGAAATGAAAATATAAGAATAAGAACAGAACAAAAACAAATAAACTATTCTAATAGACAAAATAGTCCTAAAAAGGGCTAATGTGATCCAAAAATATGATCAAAGAAAAGATAATAGAAATAAGTTGAATTTAACCTAAAAAGCTATGCACTACTCACAATATCAAATAGAAATCTATAAGAAAATATATAACTAAATACAAAACTGCAAAATTAACAACAAACTAAATAAAACAGGTTTTTAGAAATTACTATAAGTTAGATATATGTGAACACAAGTATCAAAACACATCAGAACGTATTATAAAATGCCAAATGTAAACATAGTTTTATTTAGCGATACTAATACAAATATCCCTATATTAAAAAACTCTTTTAAAATTTGTAAATCTTCAAAATGACCGTCGAACACAAACTAAATATGACTTCAAAAGGTATGTATAAAGCTCTCCTCAGCGTTGTGCTCGCTCTGCACCGCTCAGTACCCTCTTATTTTGTTCGGCATTTTTGGCTTCTTTCTTACATTCGAATCTTATATAGTTGTACATATTTTCTTTGCAAATGTTGCAATATTTCGAAGTTAAGTCTAAATTTTTGTCATTTTTTCCACCTTTGCACTATCGCGTCCTTGATATAAAAGGGTTCTGTCAACGATTTTGAGAAAAAATTAGATTTTTAGTTAAAAAGGTTCCGTGTGTATAACTCTACCTTCCTAATAATGTTTTATTGCCATGAACTGAGAATCGTTTTTTTTTACTGATTGAACTTAATTTTTATAACAAACTTTTATCTTTATGCTTTTTTATTTCTGTATCCAGACTTTTTCGAACAAGACCGTTGGCGCATTTTCACTGATAGTACGGTTAGGTTACTTATATTTTCATACTAAATTAATCGTGTTGGTATATTAGTGATACAATTGTTATTAAAGATTGAAACATTTAAGTCAAGTAGATAAATAAAACCAAATGGAGCAAGAAGATACGAAACTATTTCGAAAGAAATGGGTATTCACCGGAAGAAATAAGAAGAAAAAAGAGAAACCGAGAATGTTCTATGAAAATAATCATCCGAAGAGACACGGACGTACAAATACAAAAACAGCGAAATAGAATAGAAAATACCGAGATATCATGATGACAGGAGCCTCCAGATACCTAACTGAACTCAGCAAACTGGTTGCTAGGTTCAGATGCGGAAATGAAGAGAGAGCAAATTACTACTGGAGGGACGAGCAAGAAAAAGCATGCAGACTGTGTCAGGAAGAAATGTAAACGATTGACCATTTAAGGGAATGCAGAGAACTGTAGGAAGAAAGTAGGAACAGAAAAGAAATTCTGGACGACACCGGAAAGGGAGGGGACTGGATGTACAAGGTTCTAGCGGCCAGAAGTCCAATTTAGCAAAGTGGGTGTAATGTTATGTTAGGTTATGTTAAATTGAACACACTTGTTATTGTTATTATTATTATTACTATTATTTTTATTAATATTAAAATGAAAATGTAGATTTAAAGCCGTCAAGCAAAGAATAAATAAATACTACTACTACTACATTTAAGTCAAGTGAGTATTTATCATGATGAAATATTATACAAATATTTATTATTTATATTTTTATTAACGCGGCCCCCATTTTTTGTAGTTATATCTTGGGCTCAATGTCGAGGACGAAGAATTGCAAGTAGCTGAAAAAAATTGACGCGGTATACATACCACCACCTGTGGATGATATCACAGATGAAGAAAATATTGATGATGATATGTGTGAGATTGAGAAAGATTTTCCGGACATAGCAGGAACATATGAAGTTCATACAAATCTTCCTGAAGAAACTTTAGATTTAGAACAACTTATTGAAGAAGTAACCGCTCTATAGAAAAGGATAAAGATTTCTACTAAAGACTTCTATCTAAAAGTAAAGCTAAGAAAATTATTCTGATAATATCACAGCTAGACTTCATATGATATTTGGCTGCTTCTCTTATGAAAATGGAAGATCAGGCCGAAGGAAATATTAGCTCACAAATTAACGATAGTGCAGGACCTATTGGACTACAAGGTATATCTGCGAACTACGGAAGGGCATCCAAAACAGCGTTACCGTCTGAAGTGAGATATGACAATAATGGTCATACTGAAATAGAACAAGAGAATAAAGTAAGGAGAAGATGTAAGCATTGCAAAAGTAACAATCCACATGTGCAAGAAGTGTTAAGTACATCTACATCCAGACTGTTTCGAAGTATTCCATACACGTTAATAAACTTTACATAAGTCGTAAATCCCAAAGTTGCGTAAACGCAACATTTTGTGTGTCTTTAGTGGCCATAAAAAAATATTATTTTTTAGTTATACCTTACTATATGTGTATTTGTTTATAATACATAAATTTTGTCCTGAAATAATTGTTTCTTCTACCTCCGGGTATTAATGGGTGAACAGACACCAACAAAATCCAGAATATGTAAAAATTCACACAATTTAATAATAACAAAATCTAATATTGCTTAATATTCAAGTGCAGTAGAAAGAAAAATGAAATTCTTTTTATATCTATATCTTAAGCAACAAATATAAAACTAAATGAACAATTCCGACCTATTTAAAATTTTTATGTGGAACAAGTTTGATATAATCAAAAAGGTTATGTAAATTATCTACCAAGTTTTATTATCTGCCACGCACAGCTATTTAATTCTCGCGAGAATAGAATTGTTGAATAAGAGGTGGTCCGTAAAAGCAGTTAAATTCATTGGACTGTCATATGATAAGGTGCTCGTAATGCTATGTTAGTAGAAATTAATAGATTGGTCACGTCCATTCTCGGCAGTTTATTCTTGATAAGTTCTGTTTAAAACCAAGTTGACTGGAACCTATATATACTTTATTCTTATGCCATGAATTTATTTTATATTGAAACATAGGATTTTCAGTTTCATTGTTACATTATGATTGATAGTAGTGTATTAAAGAATTTATTTTAAAATAAAACATAATGTTCATTATGGAGATTTTTTTAAAGATTTTTAGATTAACCGCTTTGAGAGATAGGGTTGGGGACAAAAGTTTTTTGACACATATTTGACAAAAATCTCATAAAAAAACGTTTCATTTGATATGCCATTCAAAATTTTAAAAAATATTTATTTTTTTATTAAATACATGTGACTAATACGTGCCTGATCACAAGCCTGGCCAATTAAGGTGGCTGGTAGTAGAAAAACAGTTGACAGTTGATAGTTAACAGACAAGTAGTATGTCAGATGAGTTTAGTGCAGTAAAACAACAAAGATCAAATGTAAAACGTGATGTAATTGTTTATAGTTTAACCCTTATAAATTGTGTATTGAAAAGTACAATGTAAAAATGTATGAAACAAATTGTTAAAAAAAATTGGCGCCCAACGCGCCACAATTAGGGTTAAACTATAAACAATTACAACACGTTTTACATTTGATTTTTGCTGTTTTACTGCACTAAAATCATCTGACATATTACTTGTCTGTCAACTGTTTTACTACTACTAGCCATTTCAGTTGGCCAGGCTTGTGGTCAGGCACGTATTTTTCACAATATTTGTTTCAATTTATCTCGGAATGTGTTTTTTTTTTAATTCTAGGGGCTTGTTTCTGAAAGCTTAGCTGAGTTTAATTCTTTGGTTAAACTCGGTTACAATATATCCCATAAGTAACCATAGCAACCATTTTCTAACCATTTAGTTATAGTTAACTAAGCTTTCAGAAACTGGCCCTCAGTATTTTTCCTATCTGTGAGTCAAAGAGTTGTATAAGCATGCCAAATTTCAACTTTCTATGTTAAGCCGTTTGGCTACAATTTCTACCGTACAGACAGAAAAAGGGTCTAGAAATCTTTTTCGCGATACAATGTCTATAAAAATTACATAATCGTTTTCATTGAAGAGTTTTGAATAAAAAAATAAACTATATAAATCAGTACACCTGAACCGAAATTACAACAGTTTTGAAATATTATAATTTGTGCATTATTCTATTAGGTAATCTTGGATTGGGGAAAGATGGTGGATAGTGTCGAGTTCAACACAAAACTCACAATTCACATATTTATTTCAATTAACCTTTATACATATATTTAACTACCTTTATTTAAAAATATATATTCTTTCTTTTTAATATATATTAAACGAGCTGTTTATCATACAGGCAACATAGAGCTGGCTATGTTGCCTGTTCAAAGGTGAGTAAAAGCATAGATTGTTTCATTTGTGCGCCGAAAAGGAAGACTACGTGAAGACATGAATGGGGAAGAAACGTTGTATACAAAGAAGTTCATTAGACATGCTAAGAATTATTATCAATTTAATTGAACTTAATTGAACTTATAGCGTATGAAGCATAGATATTCTGCTAGTATAAACTCCATTCACAATAAATATGAGATGACGTCACACTTGGTTAATTTAGGTACCAACGTTATGATATGTTTTAATCAACATCAATCCATAGCTCAGTTAGTACATTCAGTCGTTATTTGTCAGGTTGACATTTAAGTGTTTAGAATTTAGTAAGGTTAAATTTTATTTTTTTAAAATTTTATTGTAATAAAAATGCCCAAAGCTCTTAGTAGCCGTGCTCAAAGGATGGTTTTGGTTTTAAGTATTTTCCATGTTGGGTGATATTTCTATAACCTACTTTTATCTGTAAATCAAAATTGTATCTAACATCTGAAATTCAAAAATTTCTATTCGAATAATAAAATTTTTGACTCTTTATCATTGCTTTCCGATATCATTTAGTGAGTTCTGGAAGCAAGCTCGGAGCGTTCGAGAAAAGGTCTAAACGCGTTTATTCGAGCGGTCTGGAGTTATACAGTGTGACTCGGAACACTCCCCTTCCCGAACCCGCTGTGTCAATAATAATAATAATAATAATAATAATAATAATAATTTATTTAACTCAGTTGATCAATATTTGATATATGAGACGTCAGTAACTTAAAATATAGGTCTAAAATTCTTATAAAAAATAATTATTACAGTAATAAAATCAATAAAAGAAAAGAAAACATTAATTAATAAAATAATAATAATAATAAAATAATGTGACAACAGGCGAAAAATTAAAGTAAATTGTATAAAAAGTATTAAAAGAACACGACATATTTCTAAAAACAAATATTTCTGATGATTCTTATACACTGAAATTTATTATTTTTTTTTTAATACTACATTACACATTTAATAAAATATAGACCAGTGGTTCTCAAACTTATTTGGACTACCGCCTCCTTTTCAGAAAAAAATACTCAGCGCCCCCTGGAAATCTACATTCTTTAAACGAACAAATAGAAAGATATATGTATCTATATTTCTACCTACGTTCTAAAATAAAGTAAAGAAAGATGTTGTAAATAAGATACTTTGAAGCTTGAAATTAAAAATTATTTATTAAAATCATATTCCCATCTAATGAGAAGAATGAACCTGGTGCGCTGGGTAACCAGACAACTGGGGCCGTAAGACAATTCGGGCCGTTCACAATTGGGGCTTTTCACAACTGGGGCCATTAACAACTGTGGTGATGGACAATTCGGGCCGTTCACAATTGGGGCTTTTCACAACTGGGGCCATTAACAACTGGGGCGATGGACAATTCTTCATAATATTTGCTGCTTCAAAGCATCGATCGGCGAGAATCTCAAGATTCTCGCCGATCGTAAAATTTTATTAGAATATTATCTTCGAATGCACGTTTACATAAACATTTTCTATTGGTTCAGAATTTAATGAGTGCTTGGAATATATAGTCAAAAGAGCAACAAATTTTACTTAATATAACTCTTAAAATACAATTTCTTTTTAATCAAATGATCATAAAAATTTTCTTAAGCCAACCCTTAAATTACAATTTATTCTAATTCCCACCAAAATGTACTTAATCAAACAATTAAAATATTTTTTTTCAAAAGAATACGCAATTTAATTTATGCCAACTTGTAAAATAATTATTTTTTATTTTAAACAAAAGAAGACTCTAGCTCTTATAGTTATGGCCCCAATTGTGAACGGCTCGAATTTTCCATCGCCCCAGTTGTTAATGGCCCCAGTTGTTAATGATCCCAGTTGTGAAAAGCCCCAATTGTGTACGGCCTGAATTGTCCCGCGCTCCAGTTGTTAATGGCCCCAGTTGTGAAAAGCCCCAATTGTGAACAGCCCGAATTATCTTACGGCCCCAGTTGTCATGGAACCGGTGCGCTGCTATCAATGTAGCAATCTTATCTTATCTATTTTTGTCAGCAGTATTCTTAAATCACCGCGATTAGCTATTTGCAGTCGGTTTCTTTTTTTTTTTTTTGTTAATAGATTTGTGACCGCACTGAACCCACGTTCCACTAAATATGACGAAGAAAATGCAATCAACATTTTTTTTATTATAGTCCATAACCCAGGCTAAGCTGTAGGAATCTGCTTTTGCAGCCAGAACTGTTGGTAGCCGAAATTTAAATTCGTAATTTGTTGTTATTTCCATCAGTTCTTCTTGTAATTTTGGAGTGTTTGCACTTGAAAAAGGAACCAAAACCAAATCGGGTATGTTCATTTTAAAAATATCTTCAAATCGTTGCTTGAAGTCGGAATGGAGAGCGTCTTCATAATTTTCAATGCCCCCTAAATGCACCGGGGCTACTATCGCCCTCCAGGATCGTTCAAGCGCCCCCCAGGGGGCGGTATCGCCCACTTTGAGAATCACTGATATAGACCATAAATTTCGCGACAAATCGGTTAGAAAGAACTGCTGTGCATCATAATTTACATTAATTCCTTTCCTCCATAGTAAATATAGGTTTTCAATATATTTTTAGAAGTTGTTCGATATAACCTAACTTTTTTTGACCGTTTACGAACAAGATGAGTTTTTCAACTGTGACGTCATTTCATAGTTACGGTAAATGGAAAAAAGTTGAAATTTGTATTATGGAATGCTCAGAACATACGTAGTAAAATCGGTATTTTCAGAAATCCTCAAACACAATCTATTTCTTACTTATTTGAACGAGAGATAAAAAGAAAAGCTAGATGATAGAAGGACAATTCATGAATTTTTTACTAGAACTACATACTGAACAACACGAGAAACATTTTATCTCGATTGGTTTCTGGAAAATATATATCAGAGTTCATAGACTTATATTTCTGGTTCTCAATTTCTCGTTTTTAGATCCACAACCATGTATGATATGAATGGAGATACAAAAACATGTTTACTGGAAAAGAATTCTAAATTTATTTATTAAAAGTATTTGGCGATCATAGCTCATAAATTTTATTTTTCTTTGTCAAAGGCTGAAAATGTTATTTGTTATATTCATGTGGGTAGATTAAGATAAAGATATTAACGTAGATTTATATTGTACTTGAATTTTATTGTATGCCTTCAAAGAAATTGAATTAATCATAATACAAAGATTTTTCTTTTTTGGTGTCAACAAAAAATAATATATTTTTTCAGAATGGTTTTCTTATAGACACAAAAGAAAATATTTAAATTAAGTTTTTTAGAGATTCTGTGATGGTGTTTTTAACTTGTTTCTCTTTCAGACCCCTTCCTCTTAGTCAATATATTGATTGAGATATTTTGTACTGTAGTTTTTAGGGCTTCTGAGGTATATATATAACTATAAATTTCGATATTGTTAGTTGAACAAGTAATTAACTTAATTTCGCCTGCAATTTCCATCGGCATTATAATGTTTTATGCTAGTAGTAAGCAATAGTAAATAACATTCAATAAGAGGGGTGTTTGATAAGTCAGTGACTTTGATGATGCCGATTAAGAGATGACGCTCAAATTGGGCACAATTTTTGACATTTGCCATTATTCGTAGACATATACACTAAGTTTCAAGTAGATCTGTGAAATAGTACATTTTTAACAGCATTTGGAAGTGGATAAGTTTGTGTTTATTTGCTACAATCAGAGCAGCTCTTAGGCAGGGGCAAATGGTGCACTTGCCCCAGGCCCCGCCAAGTATATAATAAAATAATAAAATCCATTTTAAATATTATCCCAAGTTTTAAAAATATTTAGAAAAAAATAAATATAACTCTGAATATGTTACGTATTAATTAAAAAAACTTTAAAGTTTAATGTTTACTTTATTTGCCTTATTCAGCATTAAGGCGGATTAATCACTCGTCAAAATTATTTTGCCAATATAACTCTTGTAAAAGAAATCCAATGAATTTCAAATTTTTACTGATGGTGGGTCTCATGATTATTTATTTTAACCAGGAACCGATTTTATATTTTATTGCGAAAAAAAAATAATATATATTAATTTCGAAATTTTATTTCCACCTCAAAAAAGGGCCCTTCTTCGGAAGCTTCTGAACGAAATTCGCAAAATATAATAAATATCGTACATATATAATTAGCAAGTGTGTGTATGACATCTGGGTAATATTGTGTATAATTCCATTGATAAACGAAATTTTTTTGGCATAAACAAGTTAAAAATGCTCAGCTAGAATCAATTTTTTGATAGAATTGAACGTTTTTAAAATAAAAATTAATGAAATAGTGTTTAAAAATAGTGTAAATAATTAAAAGTTAGTTTTAAAATAGTGTTAATTTAGTGTTTTGTGTTAAAACACTAAATTAAAAGGTTGCATAGGATTTTAAAGAAGACTTAGTTCTAAATATTCCAAAGTGAGTACATATTTTTTAATTTCAATATTGTAACACTAGGTTGTTTAACCCGTCAACAATTACGGGTTTTTAACAACAAAAAAACATGTTTTTGACGTATTAACTTGGTTCTTTACCATCCTTTCTGCATCTTTTCTTTTAATATTCTTTTCTTTACACAGTGAGTCATGTCGTTTTTCGAAAATACATGACATGGTGGTATATTTTTTGGTTAATTATATGAAACTAAAATACGTTAAAACATAAAATCAAATACATATACAAACAATTGAAATTTTTATGTTATAAATCCGTCATTGTTGACGGGTAATAACCAAGTGATAAAATATGAATAATAGTAATTACAGTATTGTAATTTAAGATAATTCCGTTTAATGTTTCCTTTTTACTAATGACAATAGAAAAAATTTAGTTTCATAATGAATCCAGTATGATATACAATTTCGCTTCGTAGACACCCTAATCAGCACAAAATAATAAAACAAACAAGTGATTTAACATTTTGATATATATAGATGGGAGCCCCCAACTTTAGTTTTGTCCGGGGCCCTGCTAGGAATGCTAGGAGTGGCCCTGGCTACTATAGAAAATAGTGAATAGTGTTGATGAAGCACTACTTTTTGGGTGAACAAACCATTAAAGAAACGGACCAAAAGTAAAAAGTATTATGGGAGCTCTGTTGCGCCGCATGGAATGGTTTATAAGTGGTTCACTGAATTTCATTGTGGTCGTACGAGCTAATTAATTAAGAGTGATGATATAGAATTCGTCAGCAGCAAGATTGGTACATGATTTACATGCTTCAGAGTTGAAAGAATTTTTAAAATCGGAACAGAAGTTCTAAAGTTACAACAGTTTTTACTGGGAAAATAGTCTTGCGTTAGTTTGAATCACTCTCCCGTACTTATATGTCTGTCAACATGGTTGTAAATGATCAAGATTCCATTTTATATCCTTGAATTTTCTTAACCCGTCAGGATTACCTCTTCATGCTCTTAGTTTGAAAGTAGCTGCATCAATAATGTTGACGAATATAAACCCGCCAAAACTAAGTAATGGAGCACGTTTCTGTGCTCCATTACGTGAAAAATTTAAAAGTAGAGGCAACCATGACCGGTCAGAAAAAAAGATGGTAATCCCTAGAATACTTATGAATCCTACATTTATACTATTTCAGTTCTTGAGATTGTGCTTTGTGATGCCTATTAATAAATCGCAGGGTTAAACCCTAAATATAACTGGAGTTCGTGTGTCGGTTCTAGTAACAACCTTTAGCTGCCAGCGCAAAATGGTAAAACTAAAAACATTGTTCAGAAAAAGGTTCTCAGATAAGTACCCTGTTGATTTTAATCCTAAGCTTTCCCATGTTTATAGTATTGTGTTCTGTCCTATCACCTAATTACAAACAGGTATGTTGTAAGTTCCAAAAAATGTAGATCTATAATAACGAACTGTCCTCGAGCAAAGCCGGAGGGGGCAACTAGTATATTAATAAAAGACAAGTAAAAAAAGCGTATATGAGTGAAAAAACGGTTATCTCGAAGGTAAATAATAGTGCTTCGTTTGTGTTACTGAGTGAACTTGCCGACGAAGATGTTCCACAAACATTCCTTTTCTCTATGAGCTTCCACAAATTTAAAAGTCATATCCTCAACCGTAATAAGAATATCGTTTATAAACAAGTTCACTAGACTCTTGTATAGTTTACGAAACACTTGTAATATAAACATATTTGTTTAGCAGATATTCCTCAAAAACAGTGATGGGGGTACGCTACTTTATCAAGTCAATAGAAGTGCCTTCTATTCACTTGACTTGACAAGCTATTAAATCAAATACTTGAATAAGAATTAAACTGAATGGTTTACATCAGGGGTAGGCAACCTTTTTGTTTTGTTTTTTTTTTTATTGTCCGTGTCCATTGCGTTTTGTTATTACCGATGTTTCTTGATTCTATATTGTTATTTATTAGTTTTTTGCTTCCTCGAGTTTCTCGCTTCTTTCATTCCAGTACCACCACTTCTCATCTACCTCTAACTTTTTGTAGCCTATTTTTATTTGTCTTCCTTCGCATTTTTGTTCCTTTGCTACTTCCTCAATCCTTTACGCAATCTTTTTTCTGGTTTCTATTTCGTGTTCCGTCAGATCATTATGGATAAATACTCTTTCCGTGTCTCTATTGTTTTTTAACTCCTTCTTCGACTGAATTTCATTGTGGTTGTACGTGCTAATTTAGACGACATTATAATTTAGTTTTCTTCCCATGAGTCGAGTTTTACCAATATCACTTTTTTTCCAACTATCCGGATCTCTTTCGGCTTGACATTTATTTTTAGCTCTTCCTTAATAAACTTTTCCGTTATCTCTTTTCCTTTGTTTTCTTCTATTTTTAATCCTTTAATTATTATGTTATTTCGTTTTTATCGCCTTTCGCTTTGCTGTAGTTTTCTTTCTAAGATTTCTACTTTCGTGTATAGGGTTTCTATTTGTTCTTGCCATAGTTCCGTTTTTTCAATTAGCTTTTCTTTTATTTCCGATACTTCTGCTTTCAGTACCGCATTTTCCGTTTTTATTTCCCTTATTTCTTTCATTTGTTCTCCCATCATATCTTTTAACTCCTCCATTTCTTCACTTTCTGATGCCGTCTTGTGTTTTTCTTCTTTATGTTGTCCTGGCGATCTCTCTGTCTTTTTTCTTCTGGTAAATGGGTTTTCTTCAAACGATGTATCCTGTGTCTTTCTCTTATAATACGTCGTTATACTTGGACTACGTTCCCGTTCGCTTGTTTTTGCTCTCGGTGCGCCTGACGATGTGTCTCATGTTTCCCGTGTTGCAGTTCCTCAAAAACAGTGATGGGGGTACGCTACTTTATCAAGTCAATAGAAGTGCCTTCTATTCACTTGACTTGACAAGCTATGAAATCAAATACTTGAACAAGAATTAAATGGTTTACATCAGGGGTCGGCAACCTTTTTGTCAATAAGGGCGCAATATAAATTCAAATGTTATTGAGGGCGCATAAAAACGTAAAATATGTAAACACTCGTGGTTCGCAAGGTTGTATAATCTAGCGCTGATCGCTCAAGTCGAATCACCAATGGATGCGATATGGATATTGGGCTCAGTATGTATGTGTCTAGATAGCGAGGGCGCATAAAAATCTCACCGAGGGTGCCGTGTTTCCGACCCCTGGTTTACATGATGCAAGTTTCTAAATTTTTAGTTCCGTGATTTAGCTACTAAACAAATGTAAACCTGGCATTAATTTTATTATTATTATATTTTATTTATTTTACATCGGCATATTTCTGAAACGAGGCTAATCGCCAATGCCTGGGGGCGAACACCTACACCTGGATAAGGGGTGAATGAAAATGGAAGTAATGTAAACATATTATTCTCGCCCGAATAATTCACCAACGGAAAATCGAACCAACAACATCACAATTTAGATTGTTTTCAATAGTCCGAACTGCACGATTTAACGAGCTCGGCCACTCCGTCGGCTCGGCATTAGTTGAAATATCGTGCGCCGATAAACAAAAATTATGCAAGTAACCATTGATATGGTGGTTATTGTTAAACGTGGAGGTTTTATAAATGATAGAAATAAACAACACCTGTTCTTCGCTAAATATCTATTCAGTTAAATGTACATTTCGAATGCTATGCCTTCATTGTCAGTAGAAATATTTTTCCATAATTTTGAACCATTGATAATAATCCAAATATGGTGAGATACTTTCATAAGTATCTGTATGTAATTTAAAATATTTCTGCAGTATTAACTTCCATTAGTTCATTTTTTTTTTTTTCTACTTTATTATTTGTCTTCTCCAATGCGCTATGTACATCGGTGTCGTAATGGCACAACGCTCGTAATCATGACAATGTCTTCGGGGCCAATGTTGCTTAATATGTGTAATTATGGCGATGATAATACACTATTCAAGTATCAATCTCAGATTACCATTAAAAAAGTATTCAGTTATAATAAGTACAGTTATTTGTGATATTTAGGAGCAACTGTTTATTTAATGAATCCTGTTGGATATGCATCTGGATGTTCGTACATGCAAAATATACATTATGTAGCTTTAATAAGCAAACATCAACATAATTTTTAAATTTTACCCTGACTGAAGGAAATCAATCTAGGCTTAATACTGTGCTATTTGTATTTTTTATGTGTAATAGTTGTATAGTTGTTCAAATTTAAGGGAATATATTGGTTGTAAAATACAAATTCTAGCCTTGCAGATTAACTAGCACTTTCTGTTAATGTCTTGAGAAAAACCAACAAAATTATTTCCAAACAAACAATTAAGAAAAACGTAATTTGAAGTATTAATTTTTACACAAACATAAAGGTTTCACTTAATTCCTACATAAATATAAAAATAGTACCATTTTAAGCAAAACCAATTAAAATATAAACCTTAGTAAAAAATTGTGAGTTTGGCCCTGTATTTTTAATAAGTACACCAAACAACAAACTTCCTAGCTTGTACGTTCTGTAAATAATGGACCCCAAAGTCGGGTTCAAATTTGAAAATGGAACTTTTTTCGACTTCCATCCCTTATCCTGCAAAGGGCAATATTTTTTTGATATTCAGTATCCTATTTTTAATTTAAATGATAATTAAAAAGATAAACTTGAATATCCATTTTCAGATCAACAGCTTCTTTGGTTGTCGAGTTATAGACAACCAAACTTTGATTTATTTCCCACCGTGCAAACGGGTTGCCGGACAGTAGTTTAAATAATATATCGCTAGATATTTAATGTAACGCCTAAAATATTATCTCTAATATTGATCTACAACCAGTTAAAATTTCAGTCAAATCGGAGATAGTCGAGCATGGTCCTCCAAACCACTTGACATCGAATAACACTTTTTTTTTTAATTTGTTTTTAAAGAGGCGTCAGCAACTTGGCTATTGGCCCCTGATACATTTATTTTTACACAATATTATTTTTACATATTATAAATACATAATATTTTTAAATTTTAGAGAAAACATTAATTGATTTTAGATAATTTATTACGTTGGAGAGATGATCTTGGTTGTTGCTTAGAGCTTCTTTGAGTGATAATGGGATTTGGAATCTTAGCCTCTCAACTTGATAAATAGGACAGTCGATTATTAGGTGTTTTACATCTAATCTAGTATTGCAGTTTTGGCATTCTATGGGATTTTGATTTTCAAAAATAAGTTTATGAGTAGCTAGTGTGTGACCTAATCGGAGTCGCGTAATAACAATTTGATCTCTTCTATTCATATTGGTTTTCCAATAACTGAAGTCTTCTTTGATTTGACTGAAATGATTTGCTATTGTGTCCCAGTATGAAATCAATTTAGAATTTAATTTATTTTTAATACGGCTAATGAAGTCTCTATGTGGAATGAGTATATTTATCAAATTGTTAGTTGTAGCTAATTTTGCTGCCTGATCTGCTTCTTCATTTCCTTTGATACCAACGTGAGAGGGGATCCATAGGATAACAATCTCTTTTCCTTCAATAATAGCATTATGTACGTTTGCTTGGATATCTTGAATTAATGGGTTTTTCATGTGAATATCTTTCATGGCGTCTATGAAACTATGTGAATCCGTTTGTATTACAAATTTGTTTTTTTCCACATTTTCTTGAATACGAATAACACTTTCTGCCATTAAAAAATTAAATTTTTCTAAAAAATAATGTCATTCCTGCTGTACTATTGTAGATTACAGATTACATTAATAGCCACTGTGGCTGTGTGGTACAAATTTTTACTACCTACCTTAAAAATTATTACCTTTGTGAAACAATTTACCTCCAGCAAAGAAAAGAGTATAAAAGTACATTAAATAATAAACTGTTCTTGGTATTGAATTCATCCAGTTTATGTTATAACAAGACTTCTCAGTAGTTAAGATGCTATTAACTGTTATTTAGTTGGATTAATATGTTATTAACTTTGTTTATAATCATAAAATAAGCTTATCTATGTTATGTCCTATGCTATGTTAGTGAATATGTGTATAATTTTAAAAAATTACCCTTTAACACAATGAGCTGCCGTGAGGACGTATCTGTCGTTAATTAACATTCCTCCGCAGTAGAAGCGGTTGAAGTATGACAATCTGGCCATCCATGGGAACTCATTCACCGCCGTCGCTTGTCCTCCCACAATTCTGCTGGCATCGTTTCTTTCCCCACAACCTAAGGCAAAATTCTTAAATAAATAATGGTTAATACAAGAGAAGATAGAAGGTACGGTTCAGTGTTCTTCAATTTTAGACAATTAACTTTGGACATAACTGTATTCAGTCGCTTAAGGAGGCGCACAATCGTATAGTTTCCTATACAAAACTAACCATCTGAAATCAAATTAGTAACAATGTATACATCAAAACTTGCAGCGATTTTTTATATATCTAATAGGGTATTTTATTTGTAAAAAAACTGTCATGTAATTATAAATAAACAAATTGCATTATAGTCGCCATATTGTAAAGTTTTCGACGCATATTTCCGTACGATGTGGCAAATAGGGGATACGCATAAAATTTATATTTCCTTAAAACTACATTATTTTGATAGGTTAATGTTAGTTATGTCACCTAACAAAACAAAAATCACATTTTAATTAATATTATAGCCAAATTATTTAATTAAAATATTGTAAATTTGAAATAAGCCGACCACGGCGCGAAGGTTACCGAGTAAAAACGACTGAGTATAGTGTTAAACGATAGGGGTTACACGTCACGGATCTGTATCCGTGACAACATAATCTTTACACGTGTGTATATTGTATTGTTCGAGAGTTTTGTATTTGTTTTTAAACAATTTTTCACGCATTTATCATTAAAATGGCAGATAAAGATTTTGTTAGGGCTCAGAGTGATAATTTACCCAACATTGATGCTTTTATGCTCATGGAATATTCCATATATATGAAAAATAATGAATGCTACAGTGCGGAAGAAATACGTGGTACAAATTTCGCCTTTTCTGTTGTTTTTCACCATCAGGTAATGATATAAATTGTTTTTTTGAATTTCTAGTTGAACTATTTGTGCACATCGGTACTAAACAATATTTTCGACTATGTTTCGAAATACTGGGGCCTGGATCTTCCATATTTTATATATTTTAATATAAAATTTAATTCGGTAAACATGTATAAATTGTTTTTATAGATTTAAACTTTATTTTAATTAAAATCACTCTAATTTTACATAACCTATAAAAGTTATACAAACAAATAAATACACAACAGACTGTGTACGCTGGGTAAGCTAGTAGTGTCATGCGTCAGTTAGAAGGGGTATGACGTGACACGTCGTTTTCGCGCGCTACATACATTTATAATTTTTTTAAGCCTTCAAATTAAAAAAAAAATAATTAAAAACTGTTTTTTATGTTTATATGCAACAAGAGGAATATAATAAAAAAAAATTAAAAAATCATGCCTATCCCCTATTGTAGCTAAAGCTTCATTCTACAAATATGTTTGTAGCTATTTTGTTCTATTGTGATAACTAATTATAGTTATTGTATTTAGTAGTCTATGTTTTCCGCCATCTTGAATCTGCCGTGATTCTCAAAATAGGTGCGACTAAAAATGATTTATTTTTTGTGAAGAATACGTGTTACAGTGGCATTTCATTATCATCAAGTATAATATTTTTGACGAGGGTTCTAAACTGCTTAATATAGCTGCTGCGGGTAAATATGATTTAATTTTCGTGTATAATATGGGTTCCAACTGGCATTCCATTACCATCAAGTATATTTTTCGACAAAGGTTCTAAACCAGTGATGACACGAACCTATGACACGCATCTCACGGGTGAGACGCCAAGACAGTTTTGGTGACACGCACCAGTGGTGACAAGATTTTTCACTCTAGGTATTTTTGTGAGACCTTATTCTCGGTGTTAAATAATATTAAAACCAATAAAAAAAAAAACGACTCACAGATGAAGTTAGTAGCACTTGCTTGGGCTTGAAGTGCACGAAATACCAAACTTCAATTGAAGATTTAGCAAATGCAATTCAGCAGCACAAAAGTCACCAATTTAAAGAATAATTTATTTTTGCTTTTTTAATAAATAAATAGATCAAAAATATAACTACAGGCTATTCCAAACAATTAGGTGGTACTAAATGGAAATTTAGTTCTTTTAGGTTGTCACGAAAAAGGACCTTGCTTGGATTATTTCATGTTTCAGGTTTGGAATGTGAAACTTTAAAATTCCAAAATTGATACTTTGGAAACGAATAACATATGTCAAATATTTGAATACATTTTTCCAAATTTTGAAGAGAAAAAAAATTAATGGGAAGTTTTTATTAAGAATGACAAAAAATTAAAATGCAATAAAAAGGACATTTTATAATGACAATCAATTTAATTTACAATTTACAATTTGCAATGTGAGTATGATTTACAAAACTTAAAGAAAATGACCAAATAGATAAAAATTACTAGATTTCAAAATCTAGTTACACCTAAACGTTTGGAATAGCCCTTATTTTTTTACTAGGACTGCATATATTACAAAAGTATGTATATTTTTAGAAGTGACACGGCACCTGAGTTAAACTAGTTTTTTCCCCGAATTTTGACACACCAAGATCAAAAGGTTCGCCAACAATGTTCTAAACTATAAACGATAATGTCGAAAAAATATTGACGTATTATTTGAATATTTCTACACAAACTATAAAAATATAAAAGATGTATGAATCCCATAAATATATTTAAAAAATTACAGAACAGTGTTTCCTGATAACTATAATTAAGTTATTGGGTGATCATATTTTTACAACAATGTTTCAACAATTAAAAATATCCATCAGATAGGTAAAATTTCGGTGAAAAATTTGATGCATAGATTGTTACTAATTTTATTTCAGATTGTTAGTAATGTATAAGAAATTTGTAATATCTGGGGATTATACGTAGGGTTAAGGAGAGGTCTAAAAGTAGCAGCAGTGACAGAAGTCACAACAGTCTGGTTCTTACAAGTTTGTTAATAAAACTATCTTTTCTTCATTTATCTTTCGTAGGTATGACCACCAAAAAATCCTTATAACGTCACTCATGTGTCTGTCAGTCTGTTTATCTATCTAGAAATTGTAGCCAAACGGCTGAACATAGAAAGTTGAAATTTGGTATACTTGTACAACTTTTTGACCCACATATAGGAAAACTATAGAGAGTTCAAGAAAAATACAGCGCAGGATAAATATAAACAAATATGTATTTAATGGAAAAATATCTTTTTTTTTTAATTTTGAGTGTGGTATCAAATGAAACCTCTTAATGCGTGGATACACTAACAAATTTTTATTTTTGAAAAATCTTTTTTTACGGGGTTTTTGTCAATATAATGGCAAAAAACTTTTGTCCGTCTCCCAGAGGGTTTGAACTAAAAATCTGAAAAAATCTCAATAATGTACATTGATGGGACCCGGAATAGTTCAACAGGAAATTTTGATCAAATTGGTTTTTCGCAAAATGGATTTTTTTTTGTGTCAAATTTTTGTGAAAAATATATAATTTCTTAAAATTTATTGTGTGGTATCAAAAGAAAGCTCTTAAAACGTAGATAAATGAACGGGAAGTAGTTTTTTATTTTTATTATATTAATACGTTTTTTTCCAAAAAAGTACTAAAAAATCAGTGTCCCCCACCTTTTAACCCTAAGAAGCTAAATTAAAAATCTGAAAAAATCCAAAGTAATGTATATTGCTATGAACCAGAAACGTACGAGAGGATTTTTTTTATCCGATTTCGTTTTTGGAAAATATTACAGTTTTTGTGTTATAGAAATAAAAAAATATATATATATTTTTTAATTTACATTTTATTGTGGTGATATTAAATGGAAGCTCTTTAAGTGCAGATTAAGGAAGGGTAATTGATTTTTGACAAAATTTTTCCAAGTATTAAGATTTTCGTTCAATATCTTAGCTAAAATTAAAAAAATATATTTGTATATACATGGATACATTTTGTTATGGGTAGAGAAGAGGTACTTAAATTTATTTTGCAAATATCCACTAGGAAAATAAATAAATAACTGGCTGGTTGCTGGGATTCCATTTCTAGTAGAGAATCTGTTAGTTTTTCATATAGTCGCAATATAAACAATGTCTTTGTTGGCATTATGCTCTTGCGTGACAAAAGATCGCCCGCAGTGTTGCCAGGTTTGAATTTGAACGATATTTTTGCAATTATACAAAAAAAAAAAAAAATGCATTAAAATATATATTATGGTATTATTAGAGATATATGATACACGGTAGAAAAAATTAACTACAACCTGCTTGTCGTGCCTATTGATTTAAAGGATTTAAAACCAACACTTGTAATTGTGTTATGTAGTGACAGGTATTCATCGTTTGGCCTTCTAATAATCGTCATTCACTGACTAAATGCCTACAAAATCCTGAAATGTGTGAAAATTCACACGTCACGTCAATTTTTTAATTCATTTTTCAAAATCACATTTCGACATACTAAGCAGTTATCTTCAGTAGGACAGTAATTACAAAATTGAAATACATTGCTGTACAGAATGTATGACGATAGAGGAACACGATTTTTCTCGTGTTCACGAACGTTCGTGAACACGATGTGTGAGAAACTTTGGCAAAAATTGTGATGACCCAAAGAATCCTAGGTAGTACTGAAATTTTCCGAAACAGCCAGTGGTAAAGGATATCAAAGACAACTTTAATTTTTTATATAGGAACATATGCTGTGTTGGATCTTTGGATAGATCTTTTGAAAAGACACAACTTTTAGTTAAATATTTTATTAATATCTTTATTTACGGTTTATGAAAAATTGTATTCTCTTTAACGACTTGGAAGTAAAGTATTTTTAATATTCTGATTTAAATACTATCTGTAGCTCGGAGCATAATAAAAATAAAAATTATTACTTAATTCAATTTCAAATCATAATTTAAAGTAATTTCAAGTACGACTTGAAAGTGAGATGTTTTTTTTTATTATATTTTCTTTAATGTTCTAATTAAAAATACCCGAAACAATATACATACGTTCCCATTTAAAAAATCCAAGTTGTCTTTGGTATCCTGTACTTCAGGCTTGTTGCACAGAATTTCAGTACTACCAATCGGTTCACTGGGTAAACTTTGGTCATAATTTTTTTTCCCAACTTGCTCACACGTCGCCTTTTCAAGAAAAACCGTGTTCCCTCTATTTTTATGCATCGTGTATGTAACTGTAATATTTAATTATATTATGCAATGTGTGCCAAAATTCACTTAATTTTAATTGAACTTTTTATTTATTTTAAATATTCGAATTGATTTTATTTTGCATTAATGCACCGTCTAAGTCTTTGCAGGACGCTGTCACATACTGTATGGCAAAGGATAGTATTTCTATCAATGTCTTTAAAGCAGGGACCTGCAGCTGAACCCGAACCCGAACCGAAAACCCGAAAAAACCTATATTTTTCATGAACCTGAACTTGAACCGAACCATTAAATTTCATGGTCAGTGAACCAAAACCTGAACCCGAACCTTTTATGATTAACCGGTAACCAAGTATTTTTAACAGGTTCAGAAAATTACTGTTTACTTATTATTTATTACGGTAATTATTGTATACGTTACATTTTAAAATTATTATTTCATTTATATAAACTGTTCACTTTTGTAAGAACAAACTAAAAGGAAATTTTGTTTTCAATAGTTTGAAACTGTACGCCATGTTGGTGTTAAAAAATTATTAAAAATTTCACTTTCTTAAATAATTATCAGAACCAATAAATCAAAAGTCGGTTTCACAGCGTAAGGAATATTTTTAATTGACATTTAAAGTCCGTATAAAAGCACTATAAAAGTAACCAACATAACTAGATCTAGTTTGTCTGTGTGAACTGATTATAGTATATTTTATTTTGAAATAAAGTCTGTTCCTTTGGTTTAGGCGGATTCTAGTGCGAATTCTAGTTACTTGTTACATGTTATAAAAACAATGTGTTAAAATATAAATAAATAAATAATGTAAAACGAACTCAAAGATTAAAATAAAAAATACAATAAATTAAATATTTTTTAAAAAAATATAACATGAAATACACAATAAATACTAAGGAGTACATACCCCTTCTCTCCTTCAACCACACACACTCTTAATAGATGGCGCCACCCCCTTTACACACTTATTACTTTCAAAAATCCGCGGTTTCAGGTCATCGACCCCCATGCTTACCCCTTTATTAGGATTCTACAAGAGTCTCGCAAATCTGTTATTTTCTCAACATGCCATCATTATCCATCTAATCGTATCACGACACACCTGTGTTCATATATTTTATCTATTTATGGTTATATTAAAAAAAAAATTATAATTTGTTTTATTGTTTATTTTAATCTCTGACTTCGTTTTACATTATTTATTTATTTATTTATATTTTAACACATTGTTTTTATATCATGACCCGTTTTTATCAATCTCACTATATCACTTACTACTAATATCTCATGTATGTCTTACAATATTGTACTTACTATATTTATACTTATATTTATTTATTTATTTATTTATCTACGATATACACTTATACTTTATTTTGATTTTCCTCTATGTAGGAAATAAACTCTGATGAAGGAATAAACTATTCTGAAACTGGTCAGATGTAGATAGTTCAGCCGTACAACCTTTCCACTTTTAGTTATGTATTACAAAGTGAAATAGAGTATACTTATTACTTTATTTAAAATTTTCATTGAACCCGTCCAGATTCTGAAAAAATTTAGGTTCTTGAACCTAAAAAAAAATTAGTTATTGAACCTGAACCTGAAACCGAACCAAAATTACCACATTGAACCTGAATCCGAACCTGAACCTAAATAAATTCAGCTTCAGGTCCCTGCTTTAAAGGCTTTTTCGATAAAATAGTTTACGTTCTTCAAGCGTTGATGATTTTCTTGCAAAGAAATTACCTTTTATCATTCCCCACAAAAAAAATCCATAGATGTGATACCTGGCGACCATAGTAGCATATCAATAGATGCACGTCTGCCAAGAATTCCCAATTGAAATCATTACAGAGATATTGTCGCACAGAAGTTGCATATTGAGTTGGAGCACTATCATGTTGGAAAATAATTTTATCAAAATTGTCATAATTTATTTTCAAACCAGAAATAACGTAATTTTGAAGCATTTCTGTTAAGTAGGGCTTGTCACGTATAATTATTTAGTATCGAGTGTCTGTTAGTGTATTGTATTTATGAATATTATATTTCTGATGTCCGTCTTAATATCTCTACTCTCAAAAAGAAATTATTGGTTACATTTGATTGTAGTCCCTTCGTTGGAAGTTCTCACGAGCCACCACTGATATGAGGTTATGAAAACATATTCTGAATATTATGAATTATATTTGTAATAAAAAAATGTTGATTCTTACTCACTGCAACTGCATGATGACTTGGGCGTATCGTGCGCTGGTGGTCTGTTGGAAAAGGACGAGGTGAAAAACCGCCGTGGTTCTACTTTTGTTTCTGTCGTTCTGCTCTGCAAACAATAATTCATCATTAAATTATGTTTATTTAACATTATATGATAACGATATTTTCATTTCCTAATGTAATATAGATAGTAGGAAAATAGAATTCCTCGATAATAACCTTTATTTGTGGAAGTTTTATTTAACTTTTTGAGGAAATAACGTCAGTAATGTTATTGACAAAGTTTTAGAAAATTATATTTTTCTATTGCACTTATATGAGGGTGGATAAAATGGCTCGAAATTTTCATCATTATATATGAGAATTTTGTAGAATATGTAGGATGTCCTAATTAAGGTAATAATACTGAGACCTTTTTAATAAATTGCTCGCATTTTGCCAGTGGAAAAAATTTCATTTACGTGTAAGATGACAGAAGGCGATTTTTGTTTTTAATGATGTCAATTCAGTTTTTTTTTTTTTTATCCCTACTTACAATGTGCGACTGTGGCTATATTTATATGCAGATATGATCTGTCAGCTTTTGATTCTAAAGGATTTTTTTTTAAATTACTTTTTGAATGAATAAGATATGAGGTGATTTTCCCTAAAGTGCCTTGTGCGGCAAAATGGATGAAACATGACTGATCAATACAGATATGAAAATGGATATCTGTAATGTAGCTGAACGAATGTATATCACTAGTAATAATAATTATATTAATTGTCAAAATAGCTTTTTGACGTGCGAAATTTTAAAGCTTTAGAAATAATTTTTCAGACATATGAGGTCTATCATGATGCATTCAGATGCATCGTGCTGTAAGTGTCTCAAAGTCACAGCTGCCTGTTTTTACCGACCTCCAACATATATAAGGGAGATATTGTGATCATACCGATTTTGAAATTTCGAGATTTCGATGGATCTCCACGAATTGAGGTCCCTACATAACGTTTTGACTATTTTTAGCATGATGTCTGTCCGTCTGTCTGTGTACACGTGCAGAGCAAATTCGACTGAAAGGATTTTTATGAAACTTCATATTTAAGCTTCCGCCATCAATGGTACGAGTTGATCAACTTTTGGTAAAAATCAATTGACTAAAAATGGGAGTTTACTCGTGTGAATATTTCACAACAGAAAAATTTTTCGAAAAAATTTATTGAACAAAAGTTGCTATAAAAGCAATAATTAATAACTTTTATTTGAAACGTTTTTTGATAAAACGAAAAATTTAGAATAATTTTAGTAAAGTTTTTCTCAATTTTTTCATACTTATATGTAACGTTTCCATGGTCATGATAAATAATATCTCTGTTAGAAAATATTAGGCCAAGTTATTTCTACTCTGCTGCTAGAATGTATTTTATATAAGTACTTTACGATGGCGGTCGGTCCTGTGGTGGCCACAGCTGATTTTTTTGCCTCCTGGTTGTGAATATGTGTAGCATTATATGTACTGTGATCTTAAATTTACTGTCCCAATTAAGCGGAATGTTGTCCCAATTAAACATTTAAATTTACTGTTGGTTCCTTGGTTTGGTTTCTGTTCTTTGAGATTTGGCCCAAATAAGCGGCTGCCCCAATTAATCTGTGGCCCAATTAAGCGGAATCGTCTGTACTTCATCTTTCCTAATTTAACCTTCTTCGTATTGAAATTAATTATATTGTAAAAAGCTGAATTATTCATAGCTGAAAAGAAGAATATTTAGACTCTCTTCTTCAGAAGGGCTCACATTACGAACAAATTCATATTTCTCTACCTCTAAATCAATGGTTCAACTCTAGCCAAAGCAGATATTTTATTTCTACTATTTTCCGCCTTAAATTCAATCATAACTTCTCCCCATATCATCTACATAAAATTAATATGCGAAGTAGCCCCTTTTGCATCTGTGAGAACAATGTAATTGGCGATCCCAATCATTTAATTTTTTCCTGTCCACTTTACGACCGATATAGAAACATTTTTCTACAAAAACTTTTCAACATGAGCATTCAATTCCCTCTTAACGTTTCGACCTTACTGGCTACTCACAATCAAGAAATTCTGGAATCTCTTTGGACTTTTATAAAAAATTCTAATGTAAAAATATGAATGTAATTTATAATCTTATATATATTGTATTGTATATGTATAACAAAAAAATAATAATAATAATTGCCTGGCCAATAGTCTCGGCAACTAAGGCCAAATAAAAATTTAAAAAAAAAACCTTCTTCGTAGATATTATAATAAAGAAGTTAGCCATGCATAAACAGTTGTTAAAATACTATGTATATTTATATATAAAAATTATAAAAAGTGCCGTTTTTCTTATGAAGCATAAAATTCGAATTAATATTTAAATAATAACGATGGAGAGTTTGGTAATAAAAATTAGTGTACGTCACAGTTAAAGGTAGGTTGAAAGACACCCAGCTGAAGAAACAGATTAACGTGTAGATCCCGATATAACATTTAGATGATGACTAAATTTAGTAGTAATAAAAACCAGTAGTTTAGACACACCTATTTAAAAGTTATAAATCAACAAACTTAATTATTTTTTTCAACACATATTAATTGAGTTTCCTACTTAACTTTATGTCTCTATGACGACAAAGTTTTTTCAAAATATCCTGCTACATTAGGCGTTTACGAAAATTGTGCCGGAAGATATGTACCGTTTACCGGTTAAAAACTACAAGTTATATGAAAAATATACTAAAAAATTCAGGTTAATTTAATATTATTTATGAAATTTATTTTCTTCCTATTAAAATTTGCAGTTTACAGTATTTGAAAAATACAAAAGATATTGTTCATAACGACATCTGATATAACGACATATTGGTTTTTGCGACGAAATTTCACAAAGCCCCGGCCAAAAACATATCTTTTTATACGTGACATTTATCGTTTTAAATCGTTAATAACGACATCGGATGTTACGACGAAAAATGGTTTGAAATTCGGGTAAAATTATCTTTTGTAACGACGTATCACCATTGCCTAGCGAGAAAACGCCGGGAAAGTACCGAATTAACTAGGGGAATTACCGAGTTGTGAAAAGACAAAGCAAAACGTGACAGATAAACATATTCATTCAGTGGTTAATTACGATTTGAAGATATGTGGTATGTCATCGACGTCGATAAGGCGAAACGAAAAGCATTAATGTAAATTTTTCAAATATTAATGAAAAGCTCGAAACGGAGGAGAATTTGACGGAAGATCTAGCTGGCTCCAAATGTGGAGTCAGACATAAACAACGACGAAGTGAAAATGGAAAAAACAACCAAAGGTAGGAGTTCCAAACACCTACTATAAAGGATTCATTTTCAGCAGTTAAAATATTTCAACATTTTTTTTTAGCGTTTAATCAAAATTTGAAAGGGGCTAAAACAAATTTTGCGTTGCTACATCTGGAAAAAATTATTGAAAAAACTTTTTAGAAAACTAAAAATCACAAAAACAAACTAAAAAGACAGATATTTTTGTTAAAATTTAAATATGAATATATACAAACGTACGTACGTAAATTTATGTAAGTGTTAAGTTGTTTGTAAAATAAATTGGATCTTGGTGCCGGAAAAATAAGAACTGATTTTGGATATTTTTGATGTGCTGATTCCAAAAATACCTGACTCTTTTTCGTAGCAGCTCTAGTTTTTGAGATAAAGACTAATTGATTTTAGTTTTTGTATCTAAAAACGGTAAACTTCCTCCTTGGGCAGCAAAGTGGATATACAAAATACCCTTGTTTTTTATGTCTTTGAAACAGCAGAGCTAAGGATCAGCACTGGGTTACCAGAAATTGGGCGATTTCCAATAAGAAATGTCATAATTCAAGAAAAACAAAACTTTGTCAACGAACTTTAGTTGCGAGAGAGAAAATTATATTTCCACACTTGCATATCAAGTTTGGGCCTACGTAGTAATTTTTGAAGGATTTAATTCGAGATGGATTTTGTGTAGGCTACTTGACACGTAAATTTCCTGGGATTAACTCTGAAAAACTGAAAGCCAGAATATTTGATGGTCCTCAGATAAGGCAACCTACTAAAGATCCACAATCCAATCCAACCGCATCAATGAACGAGATTGAATCTAATTCTTGGCGTTCATTTATTCAAGTAGTACAAAATTTTCTTGGAAATTATAAGGCAGAGAATTAGTGGAAAATATGCTTTCCAACTTTAATATTCTCGGTTGTATTATGACCATTTACCAGAAAATCTAGGTGATTTTAGTGAAGAACCGGGGAAAAGATTTCCATCAGGACATAAAACTATGGAAGATAGATATCAAGGAAGATAAGACAGCCACATGATGGCCTACTACTGTTGGAGTCTTCAGAAAGACTGTTCTGGTAAACTCTATGCTAGAAAGTCGTACAAAAGAACATTTTTAATTGATAAGTGATGAATGTATATTCATCTACTTTGGGAAATAAATACCTAAATTTGTCTCTTTTTTGTTTGTAACTGGCAGTTGGAGCAAATAGTAACAGTAATAACGTGAAAAATACACAAGTTAAGAAATAAGATATTTTATTGTAAAAGAGGCCATTATAGCGTATCTCAAAAACTAGATCTGATAGACCAAATCTGACGGCTATTCTGTGCCCAAAACCTAGAGACAGATAGAAACTCGCAGGCACCAAAATATCTGTTGGGCTGTGTTATTTATGTTTTGTAACACTTGAATATTGTTTTTGTTGCTTAAGCTTCTTGCAATCATGTAAATGTACCTAATCTTTTCAAACTTGTTTTTTCAAATTTATAGTGTTTGGATATAGCGACGGTTATAACGACCGAATTTCTTGATCCCTTCAACGTCGTTATAAACGATATCCACTGTATATATTTTTACTTGCAATTCTTGTCGGGAAAAATATTGAAGTAAGCAATCCGCACTATTCAAAGGGCCAACCTCCCGTCACACCGCCTACAAAGGTGTTGGCTTCATAACAAGTTGTCCGTGTTCAATTTCTATGTTATATGTATAACCTTATTGGATAGAACTGAGTTAGTAGATCTACTCTGGGTCTACACAGACATATACTGGGGAATTTGGATATGCAAATATGGCTTTGGAAACAAAATTCATCTTCTATTTTATTGTTACTACGTAACAATATTATTTGGCTATGCTATCTGTTTACAAAAATAAATTTCAATTTTAAAGTTGCACTATGGTTTAACCTCTTTATTTCACAGTGTAAGGCAAAAATAGCTATTGTTGCTGTATGTCAAAAATTCTGACTTCCATTCTTTAATAACAAAGGATGTTTTTCTTATTTGTACATTGTACCAAGTATAACGAGTAATAATGTAAAAATAAAAATAACGGAAATACTAAAATCTATCCACTTAATTTCTTTTAACCAACCATTGATTTTAGTTTCTAACCACATAAATACCGTGACTGTCAGTTAACATTTTAGATTAAGTTCAGCAGAATCAAAGTCACAATTTATAGTTCGATGCGGTTAGCTATCTTAGATATTTTTATATTTGCATATTGTTGATTCAAGTCCATAATCTAGCACTTGCCAAAACATCGAATATGAAAAATTTTAAGATCTAACATTCCATCACGTACTACAAGAACTGTTTGGAATTTTGGTCATTATGGGAATACAATGTCTGTCCGAAAATAAGTCTAATTTATTCGTTATATTTAAGTACGGTTTATTTAATATTGTCTTCTTCAAGTATTCCGCTTCACTTTTATTGCCATTCTCCTAACGGTTGTTAGTTCTAAAACGCTTTATTTGGAGCAGTGGTTCTCCACCCTTTTCCAGGTGGCCAGACCCTTTATAATTATAATTAATTAAAATTTATTTACTTCCTTTACATTATACTTTACTTAATCGTTGAGCCCTTTTACCATCACTGGTGTCGGGCTTTGTATTTAGAGTTTGATTGCTACTTGTATTTGTTCTCTTCTCTCGTGGGAGAACGGTGCCACAACTTTTTCCATTCACTCCTATTCTTCGTCCTACTTTTCGCTCCATTCCAGGTGATACCCCTTCTCTCTATTGCACTTTTGATTTCGTCACTCCACTCCTTTCTTGGTCTTCCTTGGCGTCTTCCTTTAGTTACTTTGGCCTCGTAAACTTTTTTCGTGTCTCTACTATCTTCCATCCTTTGAATATGACCGTACCACCTAAGTTGCCCTTCTTCTATTACTTCTTCTACTGGTTTGGTTCTCAGTTCTTCTCTATATTCTGTGTTCCTTATTCTGTCCAACTTTGTCTTTCCCCTGATATTTCTTAGAAACCTCATTTCGCTACTTCTTATTCTGCTTCTTAGTTTCTCCGTTGTTGTCAAAGCCTCTGACCCATATGTCAGCACTGGTATGATCACTTTCTTAAATATCTGGATTTTTGCTTCAGTCGGAATTTCCCGTTTTGCCAAGAAACATTTCTTAATGCTATTAAATAGCCTGCCAGCAGATCTAACTCGTTCCGTTATTTCTCGGTCTATTTTTCCGTCTGCTGAAAAAACGGATCCGAGATATTTGAAATGCTCGACCTGTTCTATGGGTTTTCCTTTTAATTTAGTGTGCTGTTTCACCGGTCTTGTACTTATGATCATACTTTTGGTTTTCTCGCAACTTATTTTCATGTTAATCATGCCTACCCAGTAATTATAAATATCAAGGTTACCTTGTAGACTTTCTTCATTGTTGGCAATTAGGACCTTGTCGTCTGCATAGCACAGCTCTGAGATGGTACCCTTGTTCATTTTCCAATACCCTAAAGAATATTTTTGAATTTCTTTTCTTGCGTTTTTAATGGCTGTATCGAGTACTATTGTAAACAGAAGTGGGCTCAATATAAATCCTTGTCGTAGACCGATTTTCGTTTCAAAAAAACTAGAGCGGCACTTGTTCGTTTGTACATAGCATATAGTTCCGTCATATATATAGGCTTTGCACTCCTGCTACAAGATAATCCTCTACTCCTCTAGACCTGTGTACACTCCATACTTCATCTCGCTTTATCCTGTCGTATGCTTTCTCTAGGTCTACGAAGCAGACATGTAACTCCCTGTCTTCTCTAAGCGCCTTTTCGCTGATCTGACGCAACATGAATATCGGGTCCAACACTCCTCTGTTAGGCCTGAATCCGTATTGATTGTCTTCCAGAGTACATTATAATTTCCTTCTTAATCTTTCTTCTAAAATTCTAGCGAAGATCTTAGCTGCTGTACTTAAGAGCGTGATTCCTCGATAATTACTGCACTCTCTCGGATCTCCTTTCTTCAGTATCGGCATAATTATCCCTATTTCCCAGTCCTCCGGGGCCTACCCGTTCTTTAGTACCCAATTCATTATGTTTAGCATCTCTACTCTTGCTTCTTCTGGAGCTGCTTTTATCATGTCCAATGTTATATTATCGTTTCCGGGCGCTTTTCCTACTTTAGCTTTGGTAATGGCTTTTTCCAGTTCTTCTGATGTTATTTCTACTATTTTTCTTCCTGTCTTATGTTTTCTTCTCTTAGCTGTCCTTCATTTTCTTCTAATAACTCCTCAAAATAAATTCTCCATAATATCTTCTTCTTTCTGTAGCAAATTTCCCTGTTTATCTTTTATGGATTTTGAAATTGGTGCTTTCTTCTTTCTCATATTTCTAATAGCTCCATAAAACATTTTTTGATTTTCTCTATAATTCTTTTCCATTTTTTCTGCAAATTCTTTCCATGTTCTGTCTTTTTCTCCTTTACTATATTTTTAACATTAATTCTTTCCTTCTTGTACATTTCGTAATCTTCACTCTTCCTGGATGTTAAGTATATTTTCCATCTTTTCTTCTTTTCTTGTGCTGCCTTTTTTACCTTTTCCGACCACCATGCTGTTTTCTTTCCCTTCTTATTACTTATTGTGCATTCACCACAACTTGATTTTGCTGCATCCAGAAGATTGTTTTTAAAAGTTATCCATTCTTCTTCCAACAAAGGGTAGTTTGCCGTGTTCTCCATTTTCCATTTAAGTACTTCTTGATATTTTTCCCTATGCTCTGAAAGCCTTAACTTAAAACATTTTATCTTCTTGTTTATTATTGTCTTCCTCTTTTGTTCTTTTTCCTTAGTTTTTACAATCAGGTCCATCTTCAGCAGAAAATGGTCGCTTCCTATTTCTGGGCCTCTTTTGACTTTTACATCTTTAATTCGAAGGACGAATTTCTCTACCTACCAGAAAGTAGTCTATTATAGATTTCTCATTTCTGCTCTTCATTTCTCTGGTTATTTTATGGATTTCCTAGTGCATGAATTTTATTATTTTATTATTATTATTTCTCTCTTTCTCTCCCTGTTTGCCTAAGCACCATTTAACATAGTTATATAACTACTTCACATTATACATAGTAATATAACTACTTTCGTTTATACATATTATAGGTAAACAAAATAACTAATCACTAATTTGGGCCTAAATTTAGAATTTTTGTACTTATTTCCTGGCTTAATTGTTTACAGAATTTTTTGACCATGGAGAGATATAAATATACTTATTATTTTTTCTTAACTCTTGAAAACTTGAGATGTATGGTAACAAAAACGTTGTCCAATTGTTTTATTAGTTCTATTAGATATCATAAGATGCGGGTTTTAAGCATTGCTTGTTTATTATAAAATATACGTATGAGGTTAAAGACAAAAATATGAATTATTTTACATCGCTGGATGAGCTGAACGCTATACTCGTATAAAAGAGGAAAATAGTTTATTTGTTCGCTATATATTCCTAGGCGCTTTGACTGACATGCACCAAATTTTGCATAGATACTCTTTAGGTGCCTGTGTAAGTAACGGCGCATACCGGAGTCTAGACTTTTGTAGGAATAAGCGAGAATTCCTAGACACTCCTAGGCAAGGGCCTAAGGAGACCAATCTAAATCAAATTTTGCACAGTTACTGTTTAGGATCATGCAAAGTGAGAGCATAGATGTGTTTATGTTTTCGTAGGTTTAACCAAGAAACCCTAGACACTTTTAGGCTCTTTGGCTGATTTGGTCCTGATTTTCCATAGTTGCTCTTTAGGATCCTGCAAAAGTAATGACGCATATAAGTGTGTATGGTTTCGGAGTTAGGCACTCCTAGGAATTTTGACCGATCTGGACCAAATTTTGCACAGTTACTATTTTTATAACCCTAGTAATGTCTTAAACTAAGGGAAAAAATAAGTTTTTGATAATGTTTGAAACTTTTGTTTTCAGTTATATTGGCGCCTCTAAATAGCTTTGGAAAATACAGCGAGAAGACAGCCACTTCCTTTGAATAGCTGACTGAATGGTTGTGTTAACACTGTACACTTGTTCAACACTGTACTTTAATACCTCTGGGGGCGCCGGCCCCGAGGACACCTCATGTGTACCCGTCTGGTCCTTAATCCTACACAGTGACAGCAACATGTCACATCTAAACAAACACCCGTGCACTGCCGAGTAAATCAGCTAGTAATAAAATAAAGATTACTATGAAACAAAATAATACATTTGATGTAATTAAACTAAAATAACTCCTTAAATTACGATTTTGATATAGTGTTGAATATTCCAGGACTACATCATATACTCCTTAAAGAATGGGAGCGAAGTACATGCTACCTACATGAATTTTCGGAAAGTATTGACGGATGTGATGTCACCATTAACAGGATCTACCGTCTATAATTCCATACGTCGCAGTTTTCATAACCAATGTTCCCTCTAATTTTTTCGCTGACTGCGCGGTTCAAAAGTATGTGGGAGCAAAAATATTCAACGTATGTAAAAGTGTGCAAGTAGGGGGTCCTGTCACAGGAATCCCCTGTTTGAAGGAAACAAATTTTTTAATAAATACTCTTGAAAAATACATTTTAAAGCATTTTAATAATACACCAACAAGAAAGGATTTTTACATTATCGTTCATATCTTTGTTTATATTCTTTCTTTATTAGGGGCAAGATAAGGGTTGCCAGACGTCACGAATTTCGCGGGACGTCCCGCTTTTTGAACAAAAATAGATTGTCCCGCGCGGGAGAGCTTAAATCACGAATTAATCAAAAAAAATTGTTTCTATTTTGGGAGTGAAGACCTAAGACCTTTTTCTTTTTTGCTCATCAGTACTATTTTGGGAGTGAAGACCTTTTTTTTGCTCATCACTTCTATTTTCGGAGTGAGGACTTTTTTTTTGCTCATCACTTCTATTTTGGGAGTGAGAACCTTTTTTTTTGCTCGTTACTATTATTTTAGGAGAGAGTCTTTTTATAAACATTTTTAAATATTTTTAACTGTACATTTTATTAGGTTGTCCCGCTTTTTGCGCCTTAATCCCGATTTTTTTTATATTTATTTGGTAAAAATCCCGATTTGGTAAAATAATAATCTGGCAACCCTGGGCAAGATACTACTATGTTTGAACGATATTTCACGATAAACATTAAAATTAAATTTCATTTCTAAATGTTAATCAGAATGTGTTTAGTGGAATATTATAAAAATAAATGTAATAAAATAAATGTTTGATAAGTAATGAAAACTTTTATTATCCTAATTAAATGTAGAATAAACATTAAACAAATTTTCAATAATTATTATATAGTTAATAATATCTATAATTACAATACAAATTATCATATTATATGAATTAATTATATTTACGGCAAACCACAAAAAATTCTTTTATAAAATGATATAAAAAAATGGTGAACGAGACTATTGTGCGCAAAATAAAAAATCGGCTGCGCAACTTTCGAAAAATTCGTGCGCGGCCGCGCACCCGCCCAGCTTAAGAGCGTATCACACTAGAACGCTATCCAAGTTTCGTTTTGTAAGTCTTCTTCGAGGATTCAAGTCTTCACGTCTTCAGCTATCACACGTGAAACAGGAAAAAGTAACTTGCGTCTGCGTACATAACGTTAACAATAGACCCATCTCACTTGATCTGACTGAGAGGTCGAGACCGCGCACGCGTATTTTACGACTTGGATGTCGTCTGTCTTCTAAAGACGGGGAAAATATATCTCGATGTATTTGCTCAGACTTAAAGACCTAGGTTTTTTGTCATGCTATCACACACACAAAACTTCGATTCGAATGCCAAGACTTTAGTTTTCCAAGTTTAGACTTGAATAATAACTCTAGTGTGATAAGGCCTTTAGAGGGAACATTGTTCATAACACAGCGGATTTTTTTTGCACTCGTCAGTTCAAAAGACGTATTTCTAACGAGCTTACTCAGATGAAATAATTTGATTTTGTATTGTTCTGGTAAAATTAGTATTTGTGAATTTGTTTTATTATGTATTATTTAAGTTTAAACATGTAAATGCAAATGCTAAAATAAATAAATAAATACACACTTTTGTGTTCAGAATAAGCTACTGTTTCAGAAAATCCAAAAATATATAAGGTGTTCCAATAAAAAATGTTCATAATAACTCAAAAACAAAGTGATAAAATACTTCTTTGGCGATTAATATTTCTAATTAAAAATACTCAAAATTATATAATAATAAGCAAGATAGGAATTGGCTAGGACATCTGTATATTTTAAACGTAGTCACGCAAAAAAGCTGTGATGGGTGCATAAAGCCATAGATTCAATGTACCAGTAATATTAACTAACTAACTAATATAGGTACGAAGTTAACTGTAATTATTAATTTCAATGCAATTGTTTAATCATTAAGAAACAATTAAAACAAATGTAGTGTAAATTTGCATAGAAATCTAAATCAAACCTCTTACAACCTGTCTTTGTTTCCGGTAATCAAACCAAAGGCAAATGTTAATTCATTTTCATGGCTCAGTCTAATTGTTATTGCGATTGCTGACATTCCGCACGTGATTTTCGCTATGGTATGTCACTAAATATATAGGTTCGATAACTTAACAATTTACTTAACGGTTATTCCAACCACGTTCGTTTAACGATGAACGAAAATCCATTGTGTATCTGATACGTGTGATCACTGGACATTGATTCAAAATTTGTTTCCGTTATGTGTGACTAATGACAAGCAGTTTTAACTCTGAGATATTTCATTCTCACATCTGAAGATGGAATTCATTTAACTTATAATTGGAATTGGTAAGAAGCAATGCCGACTTAGAAATATGCCAATGTCTAGAATTGTAAACAAAATTGCTTGTCATAGAGAAAAGAGGCAGTCGTTTGTCATTATTCAAGGTGTCTCATTTAACTGGGGATTTATTTAATGAGGCTCTCTAAAGGCACGTACGCACTAGGACACATTTGTATCGTCCCTAGGTTCGAGGATACTATCATTTTTACTGACTGATCAAAATCCGGAACCAGGGTTGGGTGTGCGTTCGGTGTTTTGAATCCACGCCAACAGTTTCAGAACCGTCTTCACTCCATACCGAGTGTATACACTGCTGAGCTGTACGCTATTTTCAAGGCCCTGTGTTTTGTTTCGTCAGACCAAAGTCGGTCAAGTGTTATCCTGACGGACTCGCTGAGTGCTCTGAACAGTATCCAAGATCCAGATCCAGTGCATCCTCTTGTACTAAAGATCCGGTTGCTACTCTACAATCTGAATGCTCAGAATGTGAGGGTAGAGCTGTTTTGGAAACCGGGACATGTTGTTATTAAAGGCAACGAAACGGCTGATGTAGCTGTAAAAGCCGCCTCTCACGGTCTGTGATATGATATGTCACGGTATGATTGATGTGAGTTTCATATTTCCAGATGACGCAACATGAAACATCTTGTTTTAGCTATGTGGCAACATGAGTGGAGCAGCATATAGAACGTTAAGTTGAGACAGATTAAGGGAGATGTTAAACCATGGGGGTTCTTCCTGCAGGATTAACCGCAGGGAAGAAACCGCCATTACACTCCTTCGTATAGGTCACTGTTGGTGGACCCATGGGCACCTTCTTCGAGGTGAAGAGTCCCCTATCTGTGAGACGTGTAATGTGCGCAGTTCGAGGATATCAGGGAGAAGCTATGCCTGTGCTATGACGTGTCAGTTGCTTTAGGTTACGACAGAGTACTCATGGACAGGCTGATACTCTTCCTGAGAGAATCGAACTTACTGTTTTATGTGTGAAGTCTTGCACCTTATTTTAATGTGTTCTATTTCTAAACTGTGATATTCGATGGTAATTGGTCACTTTACAGCCTCTTACCATCACCCTGAGTCTGTTCAAATTTTCGAACAGACCTTATATATTATTTACTTGTGTTTGTCTGTGCAAGATTTCTTTTATTGAGTATGTGTAATTTTATTGATTTTATCTATTTATTAAATGTTTAATTTATTGTTTTTAATATGTAGTGTAGTCATTTAGATGGGCTGCGTTAGGCGCAAATAGCTTTTGTTGCTGTGCGCCAAAAATTTTAACTAACTAACTAAGTAACACATTTGTATCGGCAGACTGTATCAGCACAGTCTCACCATATGTCTCGGCACAAGTCGCAGGGTATTCAGTGACATTTTTCGTGTGCCGATATACGCTCAGAATATCGCTCGAACACTAAAAAAAAAATGAGTTTATCTGCAACTTGTATTCTGGGCGGGAGTGTATTTATCAACATGTCGACATGTAAATGTATATATGAAGGTGAGTCTCCAAGCTAGAATTCTCAGAGTCAGGACTAATCTTGCTGTGGCATTTACAGATTTTCTAAACTTTGCCACTCTTTGCTATTCTTTCAGCCATTTGCAACAACAGTTCGAAATCAGTTGACATCATTCTTAAAAATTAAAATAAAACGCCATCTGACATACTTAATTTAAAATTTTCAAATACTCAATGCATATTTCTTACTTGTAAAAAAATTTGTACCCTTATTTTCTTTTTATGTTTTATTTTTCTATTACTCTGAGCCAAATGCATCGTAATACACAGGTCAATACAACCTCTTCGTGCAACATTTTAGTGCATACTGAAGCCTTGTTTATTTATAATATAATAGTTCCATAACTTAATCCATAGCATATTCATAAGGATGAGACAATACGATATCACTGTTCTGAACATCTGTTTCTAATAAACAGGACATTGATTTTGATGCTTGAAGTGTAGACGCATGTATTTTAACCCTCTAGTGCCCTTTTTTTTTGGTAAAAATATTACTCTAGGCTAATGGAGAGTCACTAATGCTAAATTTGTATTCAAATTTAACCTAAAGTGTAACTTGTTACCTGTAGACCTATAAACGGTAAACTCGCCGTGAGTCGGATCTGGGCAAGTACTGCCGTATGGGTTTATATATGCTGAAAGGGTTTATATATACCGAAATGTTTATATGAGTAACATATAAACAATAATTCTTTTATTTTTCTGGTGTATTTGTTATTCAAGAATTACAATCTATTGGGCACTAGAGGGTTAATTCCTAAATCGCTGATACTTGTGCCCAGATACAAGTCGCTCGACATGTACCCTAGTGCAGGGGTCGGGGAACAGGGGTAAATTACCCCAAACGGGGTAAAAACGAAATTCTTGGGGATAATGAGATATTAATTGACATAAATGACATAAATACAAAAAATCATAAAAAGTGCGTTTCCCAATACGATAGAAATTTATGCGAATTGATGTCCCAAACGCTACACGCACTTATACCAAATGCCTATTTTATAAACGAATATGATTGCTCTGTGGTCGAATTGATAGTGGCAAAACGTCAAAATGCTAAAATGGAAGTTAAGCATTGTATGATTCATCGCCATGCACTGATTGTGAAACATCTGGAACCAACGTTGGAAGCTGTTATGAATGATGTTATTAAAATTGTCAATTTTATCAAATGATATGCACTGAATACATGTCTATTTCGTGAGTTATGTAAAGATGGCGAGGCCGAGTACGCAGACCTGCTGTACCATACAGAAATAAGATGGCTTTCACGGGGAAATATACTCAACCGATTGTGGGCGTTAAAAATGAAATCAAAAGTTTTTTAATAATCCAAAATCATGTTTTGTCTAAAAAGTTCACAGCTTCTTCATGGCATACCTCGCTTATTTAGTAGACGTTTTTGAGCATGTTAAAATACTTAATAAAGAATTACAAGGGAAGGAAATCACGATAACATTGGCGCACCCAGGGGAGCCCCCCCACCCTTAAAAAGGAAGGAAATAAAAATAAAAACACAAAGAACACACTAGAAAATTTTAAAAATAGAGATGAGTATCTTTTTCTTTTAGGTTGTCACTTGTGTTTTAGAAGTGATGACCTTTTTTTAGGTCATCACTTTGTATTTCCGATGCGAGGATATTTTTTTTAGGTCATCACTATTATTTTAGAAGTGAGGACCTTTTTTGTTTTAGGTCATCACTTTGTATTTCCGAAGCGAATTTTTTTTAGATCATCATTTGAAATTAAGAAGTGTGAACCTTATTGATAATTTAAATAATTTTGTCTTCCGCCCCCCCCCCACAAAAATTCCTGGGTGCGCCACTGCACGATAATATATGCCAGTGAAAAATTGTCAGCGTTTGGTTCGAAGATGGAAACACAAAGCTAATCAAAACAAGATAGCTGCTTTTTCAAAATTAGCTTAGTTTTTAAAAGATTAGAATGAGGACAACGTTTTGAGGACTCGTTTTGAGGACATCAAGGTCACAATCAACAAATATCTTAGCAACCTAAAAGACCGTTTCGCTCAATATTTTTCAGTACTTGATTTAAGCCAAATGTCTGACGTGTCAGAAGAGCCACAAAGATTGCCTGAGTCACTTTTGGAACTGTGATCAAATAATGAAGCACGTATAGAATTTGAAAACAAAACCAATCTGCCACATTTTTGGATGTCAAGGGCTGTAAAGTCTTTTAAAACTGTTCACGAGGAGGCAATTAAAAAGTTCTTGCCATTTTCAACAACTTATCTCTGTAAACAAGGATTTTCCATTCTAACAAACATTAAAACGAAACAAAAAAACAGTGAAAACGACTGGACCCCAAAGACTGTATCCAAATCGCTCTAACATCAAAAAGTCCCGATTTTGATGTTAAAAATTAATCAATATGGATGGGAAGCTGCTGTTTTTACAGAGCCCATAAATAACAACATTACGCCGCCACAACTGATGCGTTAGTTAATTGAGTGTGGTATTCTCGAATAATAGTTATAACATTATTATGCTTTTATTATAGTTAAGTACTACAGTACAAAACTTGGAGTTGTTACAGTGAATATAAGTTATTGTACCGAAAAATGTTATTTGCTTGGCAAAATTTCATTGGCATGTTAATGACAGATTCATGTCAATAAAAGTTCATGATAGTGAGTGATTATTCCCGACATGTCTGTTCTATACAAAGTTATGAATGATGTGGGATTTCGCTGTTTTATTGCAGTATTAAATAAAAATAATACTCTGGATGTATTCGACATGTATTTTAACGCATTTAGTTACCAAGTTAGATCTATCAATTCTACTTAATTTACTATGCTTTTTTATATTTCTTTTTTACCATGATAATTTGTTTTTATGTATTTTATACTTTGTTTTTACTTTGGAATTTCCTTCTGAAAGCAAATTTGCTAATAAATAAATAAATATTATACAATAAAGATTTGTTTTCTTTGATATTTAATAAATAAAGTAACATTTCAGTACGCTGTTATTGACGTTTATTAACCCGAAATTCAATTTTCTCGCAAAAATTTACAATATCTTCATGGAGCAACCCTGACATATGTACGTGAAAATAATAATTTAGACACACTTTTTATTTCTCGCTTTTACCGACCGCCACTTAAAATATTTTGAGCACATTTTAACATAGTAAGCGATTCAAACAAATATGTTAATTTTTCTTTGCATGCCAAAACTTGTTCAATTTGTTTAAACATTTCACTTATTAATTTTGGTCAGAATACGATAGTTAGCTTAGCTGTGATAAATGTATATAATAAGACACATTTGTTTATTTATTTTACCAACGATTTTTATCGCTTTACACAGGATCCATTCTATCGTAAGCTTTTACTTATTTTTATTCGTTTATCTGTTTATTCGTTCTACATACTGTTTCCTAATTACATAGTATTCTTAATGAGCTCAATGAGATTCACGTAAAACATCTGTACTACTTCTTACAATTACATAGCATGCTGCAAAAAATGAACCGTATTAGATGAATTATAAGGTTTTTTATATTCATTGCCATTTATTAAGTTTCCTTCAAATCTGTTACTTCAAGTAAATTACTTCCTTTGAACTAAATTGCATTATAAAAACTGATTTGAAATTGCTCTATATACTATTTTTTATAAAAACTGCATCCGGAATTTGAATCAAACAAATGATCAAGTAAATAAAATAAAAGGTAAACCTAAAATTGCTACTAACAGCACTCGGGAAAATATATAAAAATCGGTGTAAAATGTGAATTTTCAACAATTTCAGAATTTCGTCGGTATCTAGTGACATTTTTTGGACACATTTTTTACGGTACTATTCTACTTTAGCAAACCCACCTTACTGCGCATGCGTGCAGTGTTGGCAATAGTAAAATGTAATATATCAATTTTAATAATTTAAATTTAATATCAATTTATTAAATGAGTTTATTTATAAGAAATATAAAAATAACTAATATTCCCTTAATTTCTACGGTGGTTAGAGTTTTAATATATAAATGTAGTTTAAATTTAATTTAATATTATTTATTTTCACTTTTTTCTGTTGTAGTTATTTATTATGCATTGTATCGATATTTAAAAAAATTTTAATTCAGGTGGACAATGAACTGGCCCTCTGCACCACCATGTTATAAACGTATGCACAATGATACTCAATTTTATTTAGGCTAATGTGGGGGGAAAATTAAGTACTGTGCACCTTAAAATAAGATAATTAGGTTAGGTTTATTTAGTAAAAATCTAGGACAACAGAAGCCGAAAGACTCAAAGTAACCTTAAAGGAGTACATGTGAAAAAAAAAATATATATATATATATAAAGAATGTATACATTTTACAAAATATAACAACAACAAGATAAAAGTATAACTACTGAATTACATCCTACACCGCACAAACGTTTTTTACACAAACTTTTTTAAGCTTACTTTGAGCTTTTCGGCTTCTGCTGTCCTAGACTTTTACTAACTAAACCTAACCTAATCACCAAGTTTTTAGGTGCACTAAATTATGTTCTCCCTTCTTTAATCTTTAATCGGCTGTGAATGTAATATTATTATTTATTCTTATTATAAAATACCGGAATATTAATTTAATTAGATTTATTTAACTGAAAGTTAAGCATTATTATACAAATAATTTTAATTCTATTTTGATTTTAGTTTAAATTTACTTGTTTTAATTTTACTATTGTTGGCAACATTGTCTAGTGGGTTTGCTAAAGTAGAATAGTGCCTTTTTTACTGTAACTTGGAGCTAGGTCAGCCAAGCCAACTACAAGCCCTACGTGAAGGAAGCCAGAGCCTTAGAATAGATGTAAACAATGATTTTCTTGCGATGTGTAGTTTCATTCGTAAAAAGTTGACAACTGCTAAAATTTTTTATTACACAGTTTGTAACTTTTTTTTAAATAAATAAAACTGAAAGAACAGATAAAGAATCCAATTTTATTAACATATATAGCAGTGGCGCAACCAAGGGAAGTGTAAGGTAGCAATTGCCACCGGTGCTAATATTCAATTTTCACAATTTAAATTTGCTTATACAAGGGTTGCCTTTTATATTTCGGGATTTGAGATCAAAAACAATTATTTATCAACAAAAATGGCTTTATTATTTTTCATAATATTCTCCATGAAGATCAATACACTTTTGCATGTGTTTGAACCAATTTTCGAAGCACTTTTTCCATTCAGATTGAGGTATTTTCCACTTCGATTGTCAATGTGGGATCCAACGTGAACAAATCTTTTTGACGGCCAATGTTCATGCAATAGTGAATGTATTCTGGTTCCACTAATGCCCAAGGATACATCAATCTCACTATAAGTCACCTGACGATCTTGCAGTATCAGTTCACAGCATCTTAATAATTTATTGTTTAATAATTAAGTTTATTGTAATCTTAAAAGCAAAAACTGGTAAAAATTAAATTTTTTCTTTTAATTTCGGGACCCCCTATGGATTTTCGGGACCCCCTGTTTAAGAACTGCTGCACTAGCGGGTTAAGAAACGAAAAGTAGTTTACTAAAATCTATTTATTTTAGCACGAACCTTGCCAAAATTATGTTAAAATACTTTTCTTCCACACAGTGCATCCCAGGGAGATTAGTAATGCATATTGATGTGAAACAGAACAGTTCAACAGGAATTTTTGATATGAATTTTTTTAAAGTTATCGAATTTTTTACAATTTGAACAATGCTAACAGTCCTAACAGTATTTATTTGACGGACTGGACAACTGTACAATTAGCTTGTTCCGGGCTCATCTCGTATTTACGTACACTTGTAAGTTAATAGATGCAAACATTGTCGAATTTTATGATTTTGAATATGTACCCACACAATTTCTTATCACCTACTAGATGCCTAAAAAATAATGATATGTATGAACAATCTTTTTACCGACCGCAAACATTTATAAGGGAGGTATTGTGATCATACCGCTTTTGACATTTCAAGATTTCGATGGATCTCCACGTACTGAGGTCCCTACATAACGTTTTGACTATTTTTAGCATGATGTCTGTCGGTCTGTCTGTCTGTCTGTCCGTCCGTTCGTCCGTCTGTCTGTCTGTCGATCCGTGTACACGCGCAGAGCAAATTCGGCTAAAAGGATTATTATGAAACTTCATATTTAAGCTTTTAATATCAATGGGACGAGTTGATTAACTTTTGGTAAAACTCGGTTTAGTCGTGTCGGTTTTAGGACAAGACATATTTTGAAAAAAATTATTTAACAAAAGTTGCTATAAAAACAGTGACTAACAACTTTTATTTGAGATATTTTTTGATAAAACAGCATAAATTAAACAAGTACTTTGTGATGGCAGTCGGTCCTGCGGTGGCCACAGCTAATTTTTTAATATTTATTTACTATAATCGTCTACTCTACAATGCTAAATATTAAACAGTAAATGTGCTCGGATATTTTGCCATTGTGTCCCTATTTGACACTTTGAATGTATGATAACCCTGTTTATATGTAAGTGTAGAATTAAAGAAGGGTCAGCTGGCTTTAGATTTTTTTATTAACGTAATAAAATAAGGTTTTCCTCTTATTTTTTCGTTTAATTCCAGCCTCTTTTTATTTTAGTTGCATCCCTTGCTAAAATTTCCCGCTACGCTACTAATAGATTGAAATGTTTCGATTTGGTTGATTTCATATTTTTGTTTTACGTTTATATAAAAATATATTGAAAAATAGTTTACCGGTGAAAAATCTGAGAATGTCAACGTTCTGACATTTGAATTTACAAGAACAGACAATAATCTAAAACCTGTCTCATTTTTTGAAGGTCAAGAATTTTGATCCAACATATGTAGACTGAACTGCCATTAATATAATGATTCAAATTAACTATATTTTTGTACTTATTCTTTATAATACCGGGTGTTTGAGTAATAATGCAAGTTTAATAGTTGTCATGTTTTTCTGATGTAATGACACAGTCAGTGACTTCTACAACAAAAAGTGTTTAATTGCGTTATTTTCAAAGCTTAACAAGAGTAACATTTAGTTAGTTTTTTGCCCGTTGTACGTTTATTCTTCTCACCCGTTAGATATAACTTATAGTAAACGTGAATGTAATTACTTTTAAAATTAATGGTTATTTAGAATAACAAATTAATGTATAATTATACTGTCATAAAGTTAATTGTACGATATATAAATTTAGGTTTAATTTATTTAAATATTTATTTCCTAAAATCATTAATTTGTGCAAAAACATATGGTTATTCGTATTGTTCTAGTTTCGAAGATATAAAATATTTAGAAAGCTACCTGTTTTCCGAATTCGTGCTAATGAAAATTGGCATAAAATTTGAATAAACATCAATTCCTAGTAAAAATTTCTAAATGGATTTTTAGAAATTAATTGATTATTGTAAACTTAAATTATGTTGTAGAATTTAGAAATATAGGTACAGGCAAACCCATTGCCGTAGGCATTACGACGCTTCCGTTTATGACACTTCGTTTATATAAAAGTCAAGCTAATAGTTTGTACGAAGGCCTCTCACCAACACTAGTGAAATAGTTCTTCGAAGTATTAAATAACTTTTTATATCTCGGCTCTATGATCTGAAATAAAGAAGGATAAAACTACCGAAAATATGAAGAAGAGGTAGCAATATCTGTGTGAGAGAGAGAGTGAAGGGTGAGGGAGAGAGGGGGAGTGAGAGAGAGGGAGGGAGAGAGAGGGAGGGAAAGAGAGAGATTAATGGAGAGAGAAAATACTAAATTAAAATAAGTTTGCTTTTTTTACTTTTTTTTTTCATTGCGAGCAACGCTGGAGAGATGTAGACAGTCAATCTAGTCAACAAAATGAAAAGTCCCTAGTTTAAGAGGATCGTATACTATACACGCAAGGAAATCATTGTATTTGTAAATAATTTATAAAAGATTATAAATTTAGAAAAAATAGAACAACAGAATCAACAAATAATATATAATATTTATATGCATTTTTATTAGATTTTGATCGATTCAATAGAGGCGGGCGGAATAATTGTCTTCCCGTGCCCGAAATTATTGTATTATCTAAGCCGGGCTCTCTCTTGGCGCCCCTGCTGACCCTTTCTGAGGCCCGAGGTGCCCCATTGATGCAAGGCTCCTTAATTCAAACTTGAAACGAGTACATCAACTTAAATATGTTTAATATTTGATAGGAAATATAAAATAGGCAAAACAAACATAATTATAATATAAAATAGACAAATAAATATAAATAAATTTGAGAACAACAGAGCATAATAATTTAAAAACAAAAACACTTAAAGTGGACACTCCAGGTGGACAAGGACTCCTTCTTGCCTCTTACTGTGGGTGCTCATATCCATATTTATATATGACCCCTCGAAATACTCAATGTGTGATCGACACTTCACATTTATTAGAAACAAAATATTACGGTGAATCTTTGGGTTCATTTAAATTAATAGTAAATGGAAAAGCCACAAGATTGAAGATATTCGAGAACTCGACTCAAAGTCAAGTTCTATACATGGGGACGGAATAAATGGTAAAGAGGATCTGAGAAAGAAAATTGTGCACCTGCATACAAATGAGATCACCTCGAAAAAAAATAAGATCATGAAGGTAAAAGAAATACTTTAGCTAACCGAAGATCTCACAAGCATTTATGTACAAGATGTATGTAACAAAGGCGGATAGAACCAGCGGGACAACGGGAGAGTTCCCGGTAGGCTGGTTACAACAGGAGCCGCGAGGCTGGCTTGTAATTTTTAATTATAAATCTTTATAAAATTATTTAAAAATAAATAATTATATAAAATAATTGAATAGTATAATGCATTTTCAACATCTAGTAATTTAATAATAATAATAAACATTTATTTGTTTTAAGGGAATCCCTTAAACAAAGAGAGGAAAGATACATACATCATTACAAATATCATATTAAAGATATCACTAAAATTTCATTTTATGCAAAAGAAAAAGAGAAAAAAAAATATGGTAAAGCAAAAAAACAAAAACTTCTTGTTTTTAGTGCAGAAACGGTATATGCGTGAATATTGTTTATCTGCTGCATATCCTCTGGAGCCAATATGTTATGAAAGTTATATTCATTGGTGTCCTGGTTCATGTACTGTTGTAAGTATGACTTCTTAATAGCTCCGTAAATTGGGCATTCAGTTAAAAAATGGTATTCTGTTTCGTAAGCATCCAGCTGACAAATAGGACATTTATTTGTAGCATCCAGTTTGTAGCATATATTTCCATAATTATTCGTATTTCTCTTTTATATGACATTTTAAGCTGGGCCAATGTCCTAGTCTTGATTTGGTACTGCCAAACTTAGGTATAGGGTATTTTTGAGGTTCTTATAAAAGACATTGTATCTAGAGTTTTTCAAAGCTTGTATATCGTTTTCTTGAAGTGTTTTATTATATGTGTCAAGAACTAGGTTTATGTCTATGGTTCCGATGTCCACATGCTTTCTTGACCATTTTCAGCTAGAAAATTGTGAACTCTTGAGCACCAATTAAAGCATTCCTTGTTTAGAAGAGAACTGTCAAGTTCAACTAGTCTTTTATAGAGGCTCTTGGGGTACGTATTATTAAAATGGCGAATAATTTTTTGCCACCAGTTCAGAGTACGTTTTCAAATACTTACAGAAATATGTGTCATACCTGTTTCGACACGTAGCATACTGTTAGGAGTCGATTTTTGGCATTAGAGAATATTTTTCAAAAAGCGGGTTTGAATAACTTCGAATTCTGTTGGATTAGAAATTGCCCAAGATTCCGAGGCGTATAAGGCAGTAGCTTTTACAATGTCTTCAAATAGTTTAATTTTTTCCTCCCAAGTTTGAGATTTTTCTTTAAGATAAGCCTTAACGCTGATGATGGCGATCCAGGAATTTTGAATGGAATTCTTTGTAATTTCAACGAATTTACCCAATGAAGCCAAAGTAACTCCCAAGTAGGTGAATTTGTTATCAATCTCTATGTTCTTGTCCTCGTACGTAAAAGTGAGGCCTTTAGTTCTTGAACCACCTGACTGAAGTTCTTGAACCACCTTCAACATCTAGTAGTACTAAACCAGTGTGTCTTTTTAAATTGAAATTTATGGTTACATGATCTGTTAGTCGAACAGGTCGTATAGTGTGTATTTCGAAAGCCAAAATGTTCGATATTAGTAAGTTAGCATCTTGCGTTTGATCTATAATTTTTTTCACAGTGACCCTTTCAACTACTTTGCTAAGACTGGATAACAAACTAATTGGCTGGTACTTTATGGAATTTGATGAATCTTTGAATGAATTGATGAACCCGGATTAGGAAACGCTATGATTTACGCTACTTTCCAGGTGCATGGAAAATAAGCGTAAGGTAATATAGCATTTATAAATTTTTTGGTAAGTATTTTTAATATCAACGTTCCCAGATCCCTTTTTGTTTTTTAGGTTTATAATTAGAAGTACAGAGCGACGTTCAGGGAACAATTGCAGACGAAATCAGTTGAATGGCTTACACAAGAAGGTCAACTGAGATGGCTAGGACATGTACAACAACTAAAGCAGTCTATGAGGCAAGACCGATAGAGAAAAGAAGAAGAGGACGACCAATTAAGACCTGGAAGGACGAAGTGAGACAAGCGACAGAAAGATGAGGAGTCAGATGGACGGATATCAAAACCAGCACCTCAAATAGGAAAGTCTGGAGAAAAATATTGAAAAGACCACCAGAAGAAGTACCGTGACTCAACTCCAACAACGCCTTACACGAAAAGATAGAAAGGCTTAGGATTAAGTAAGTAATGTTTATAATTCTTTAAGATTTGCCATGTGTCTTTGTAAGTTTAAATTCCGACTGAGCGCGGTGGAAATGGACTTTTAGAGAAGGAGTTGTGGTATCTCAAAAATAGAGCACATTTGTAATGATACCATATGAGCAACTACGAACGTTGAAAATACTATCATAGATGGAGAACAAGCGACTCTTATGGTATGGACACCTTCAGTGTATGCAAGATGACCGATGGTCCAAGAAGATCTGGAAGTGGATTGCTGCGCGCAGAAGAAGACGAGGGCGAGCAGCAAGGAACTGGGCCCAAGATATTTGGGAGGCGATGGAGACAAGAGGTCTCCAAGATGGTAACAAGATGGACAGAAACGCTTGTCGAAAAGGAAGCGAGAAACGGCACCAGTCGTAAACCACTCGCTATTTATGTATAAGATTTGTCAACTATTGATTAAAAGTTTAATTGATTATTTATTTTATTTTATTTATTTTTATATAATTTCTATTATTTAAATTAAGTAGTGATACTAATTTTATTTTAGATTGTTAGTTTTGTATAAGAAATTGGTAACCTCTGGGGGTTATACGTAACCTTAACCTGATTGAGTTAGTCTTATTTAGTATTGATTGACTTTTTGCTGTTGTTTTGTAAATAGAGATTATTTTTTTTATATTCTTTTTTAATGTTAGTGTACATCTTTATTTATCTTGATTAGATGAGTTACGTCCGTAATTTAGTAATTATAGTTGATAGATAATGGGATTCGGACCAGTCAGAAAATATAAATAAATTTGTTTTATTTTCTGACTGGTCCGAATCCCATTATCTATCAACTATAATCTTTATTTATTTAATTATTTATTATTGCTATATGAGGCCGAACTACAAAAGTTTTTCCTAGCCGGATTAATATACCAGTCTAAGACTAACTCAATCAGGGGAGTAGGAAAGGCAGGACGATATACCAAGACTTCATTCTATATTTAACTAAATTCGGTTAAGCAGTTTTGCCACAAGAGCATTCAAAATAACAAACTGGAAAAAAATGTGGAAGGTTTGATACATTCTTTCATCCTGATGGGGAATTTATTTAGGTGTTTTATAAAATATGTTATGTACTTGTACCTGAGCCATCACACAAATATGCAGGTACCATCAATTCCAATGCTCATATAAGGCTTATACCAAGGAATGCTTGTACACCAAGTATGTTCAGATAAATGTCTACCAGTTTTGTAACATATTTTAACAAAGCTTGAATAAGGTATTAGATTTTAGTTTAACTTATTCTTTTGTGTTCTACACCGACAACAGTTTTAAATTGATACAATACAAACGTAATAAAGTAAAACTTAATAATGTGATCATCTGTGTAATGTGGTCATCTGCTTAATTTAACCACTTCTTAATGGTCCCTGCAAAATAATACTTTTACTACTCTTTCTGCATAAATTATCCACTATGGGTTAATTCCTTCAGTCGCTATAACTTTAACCAGATTTTACTGTATAATACAGAACTGCGAAAAAACTGGAACACAAGTGGAAGTAAATTGGCCAGGAGACCAAAAGGTCAAACTGAACCAAACTAGAGTATTGCGCTTGAGCACAATCCGCTAATAAAAGGTAAAAGAGGCCGGTCATTTTTACCTGGTAAACAATAGTCTTTCAGGAAATGTTCTGGTAAATTTAGGCGCCAAAATAACATTATTAAAGCCCTATATCAGCGTTTCCCAAAGTGTGGGTCGCGACCCGGCACCGGGTCGCAGAAAATTTTTGCCGGGTCGCGAAAAAAATTGTAAAAACACAAAAAAGATTTTTTTTGTACATATTATTTTTTTTACGTCAGTTAATCACTAGAATACTGTGTATTTGTGCTCTTTATTACTATACTATATTCTTTATTACTATACTATACTCTTTATTACTATTTATTACTCTTTATTACTATAAAGCTACTGCTTTAAAATAAAATTTGTTTTGTAAATAAATGTTTTTTTTTTTTTATAAGGTGGGTCGCGAAAAATTTCAAAACTTCGTACCGGGTCGCGGTCAAAAAAGTTTGGGAACCACTGCCCTATATTATAGTGAGGAGATTAAGGAAATTATATATAGACCTACATACCTAATCTATATAGAATATATTTAACTTTTTTTCAAACTATGGATGTAAAAAGGGTTTTCAAGACTTTATTTTACTTAACATACTGTAACGTATTCGAGTTCTTTTAACAAAAACGTAGAATGTTCCAGAAGGTAAAATTTATTAACACTTTAAATATTACTGTAGTATACGGAATACTAACAAAACTTTTCCGCCTGGAGGCACAAACTGTCAGTATCTTGCTTTCTTCGAGAAGCCTTACTAGAGAAGACTAACTACATCTCGTTACCAAGTAAACTCGAATCTGTCCGATCGTCGATATCCGAAACCGAGGAAAACCGAGGCAATTATAAAAAAAAAGTCGCAATCAATAAAAAAAAGCACAAAAACACTAACACTGAAAAGCAATGAAATTGTTTGGCTAGAAGGGCGGACTAGATGCTCACACAACGAGAAACAACGCAACACTGCGTAGCGCGTGGGTCGTAGTACGCCGATGAAATCCGAGGCAACCGACGAAAACCGAGACAATTTTTTCGCGAAAAAATTGACGAAAACCGAGGTACCATTGTATATCGGAATATCTAGACAAAATATATCGAGAAAAACAGAAAGTTTGTTACCGCTTAAATCTAAACAAATATAACAAAGAATACGAAACTTTTAGACCAGTGGTTCTCAAACTTTTTAATGTGAAGGCACCCCAAATCGATTTTGTAAAATTTTCGGCACCCCCAACATCATATGCTTGATGTAATTTTTCTACATAGTTTATTTATATTTGGTATACTCATATTTTGGACAAACATATTCTTTCCTTCTGAATTAATATCCAAAAGGATTCTAATGAAAATTCAGAGTAATTCATTTGCAACGTATGGTCATTGCGAATTCTTATTAATTCCTCTCCTTCTTTATAGTTTAATTCTTATTTATTAGGACTGGATGATAATTCCACGAACGGATTTCGTATCCAGTCAAAACTATCAATAAATATAGGTATCTGAAAAATAGTGGCAAATCTGTGTTCTCAATGATGTCAAGTGTTAAAAAATCAACTTAATTATGATGTTTTGTTTTAGTTGTTCTTATAAACATTAGCAAGTTGATTTCATTGACTTTTATTTTCCAAAATTCTATCTTGTCTTTAAAAGTTCTAATTTTATCGGATGATTTTGACAAATTTTCATCTCTTCCTTGCAGGTTGGAATTTACTACAATCAGTTCTCCAAATTAAATATTGATTATATAAGCGAATTTAGTACATCAAAATTATTTTACAACAATTCACAAAATTCAAGTTAGTTTTCTTGTTCAAAAAAAGTGAGTAGTTCTACTTTTCGTAAACCCACTTGAATACTCGTTCTTTGGACAACCATCTAACATCTGACAGTATGAAGAAGAAGATTCAAATGCTGAGATCCAAGTTCTTCACAAAGTTTTGCGCACACCCGTGATTTAAGAGGCCTACTCTTAATAAAATTTACCATTCTAATGATTTCATTCTGAACAGTTGATAGGTACTTTCCAAATGATTTTGAGATTAGGGCTTGTCGATGTAAATTATACATCAGGGAGAGACAAAAGAAACCCAAAATTTCTAGCTAATAACTAGAGTGCGGCTGAGTTAGGTTGTAATACGTTTAAAAAAATCCGTTTTTCTTTTTAATTTAATAGAATTGAAACTTATTAACACCTAGATTGTCCGCTATCTACTAATAACAATGATTCATCGTTTAAAAAAATACAGTGGTACTTCGAAATACGACCTTAATTCGTTTTTGACCTCGGTACGCATCTTGAAAAGTACATATCTCGAAACCAAATTTTCCTTTATATCTTATGGGAAATCAAATAATCAGTTCATAGATTAAAATTAAAAAAAAAAAAGTCAACTAAATGAAGAAAATGCAAAGAAATGGAGGAGTGATAGGGAGCATTTTTACACTATAAATATACATTTTGTGTATCATTACATATTAGGGGTACCAGAAAGCTCTTTTGTTTTTATTATTAGTGCAGTATGTGAACTAGTCACGACTTGTTCGCTGAATTGAACAGACGTCTTTGGCATTTTGGTTAAACTCTGCGACTTTGAGTACCTAATTATTGTTTTCGTTTCATTTTAAATCTTTGCATTTTAAAATGGCGAAAGAATTTCCGTCAACACATTTTTACTGAGAGATATTAACCATGTTAAAATGACCCTTGAACAACTTTTTTCTTCAAAAAATTTTATAAAATGGGCATATTTTCTCTTCCTGATGGCAGAGATGGCAGAGTGTTATACATCACGATGGAAACGATTTTACTCAATAAAGTACAATTTTTTCTCTCCATTTATTTTAAGAATACCAAATAAACGAAAAAACTTTCCAGTACCCGTAATATTAACTATTATTCATAAAATCTTTGGTTATACATTTCTTAATGTTTTATTGATTTTAATTAGTATGGAAATCATCCTACATAAAATTGTAAAAAATAAAAACCGTGGCTGGTTTTATGGTTCAGGAGTTTTCGATTGTAGTAATAGCCTGTTACTAGCATGTTTCTAGTACTAGGGAAAAAAGTATAGTTTAATACAGGCTTTAATTCATTTGAAAACAAATGTATTACGATTCGTAGCTCCAGTCTAGGTTCGTATCTAGAGGTCAAAATGGGATATATATGGGTAAATAGTTCGTATCTCAAAAAATTCGTATGTTGAGAGGTTAGTAAGTCGAGGTACCACTGTATATATAAATTTTATGAATCCCCTTATCGTATAAATATACTAATCAGACTATGAATAAAAGAACATTATATTAAAACTGGTATTAAATATTATTAATTTCATTTTCGTTTTGAACAAACAAAAAAATGTTTCCTGTTTTTGTTTCCATTCTTTAACAAAGTTAATATCGTTATTTCGTTTTAGTTTTAGTCCCTAATTAGAATACAATATTACATTCTTTTATAAATGTTAATGTTACAGATTACGTGTTTGATTAATGTTTATTATGAGTAAAATAAAAAGCTACAAATAAATAAAGCTAACATGGTGATGGGTAGCGTAAAAAGTATTCTCTGCAAAAGCAAGTCTGATTCTTGGAATACAAAAATAGAGTTGTTTGACAGTATTTCGAAGGCCTCACTATTATACGGAGCCTAAATTTCAAGTCTTCAATACTTAGAGAAAGTAGAAACACCTAACTAAAATATCTAAAACAACTGCTGAACTGCCCTAAGACAGCACCAAACCACATGATACGACTGGAGACCGGAACAGAGAAAACAGCTATCAATGTATGGAAAAATACTTTAAAATTTGTAGATAGATTGGAATCACTACCCGAGAACAGATACCCGAAAAAATTATACAAGCAATTACAAACTTACACCGCAGCGAGAATAATAAAATTAACTACAATTGGGTATCATGGGTACGATCATTTTTGGACAGAATTAATCATGGGCATCTCTGGAATAATCGGCAAAATTTACGCCAGAAGATTCCAGAAATCATAAAACAGTATGCGGAAATGGAATTACAAAGTGACATGCAACAACTTTCTGCTACAAAATACAACAGCTACGTCTGGCCTCAAAACTAGGCTTACGAATAAGATATAAAGAAATGAGTTACAGACTGGACACAACAAATAATTGCACTATATGCTGCCTCCAAAAACCAGCAGATTTGTACCATTTCCTAGTAGAATGTTCAATTAACGAATCGACAAGACAAGCTTTTATACAGAAATATATATCACGAACACACCCTCAGAATATAGTCGAAATTTTGAACGTCACTGATTCTAAGATGCTTAACAAATATTGTGTATTGTATATTGTGTATTATTACAGAATAAATGCAATAAAAATACCATAAAATTGCCATACGTATATAGTTTTACGTAAAAAAACGTTAGAGAAGGTACAGTACAAATTTTTAAAATATATACATATATATATATATATATATATATATATATATATATATATATATATATATATATATATATATATCAAAATAATGGGCTCTTATCCTCCTCAATATCTTAGTTACGCTATATTACTGGGCCTCTTTAGTTCTGTGTCCCTCGCAGAGCGTCGTAAAACTAAGTCACTTCTTCATTTAAACAAATTATTAAATAATCAAATTGATGACCCCTTAACCCTCCAAAAATTAAATTTCAACGCTCCTATTGTTCCAATCAGACATCCACTATTATTCTATCTTCCACAGGCTCATACGAACCTGCATCTCATCTGTTCATACTATACACATGATGATACAAATTTCGAACTATTTTAGAGCATTTTATCGATTTAATTTTTTTTTAAATTTGTGTTTTTAAATTTATTGAAATTTGTAAAAATTAGAGGATTTTGTTATTTTGTATTACTATTTAATATGTATTTGTATCAATATTGTTTATATGTTATTTGAAAAGTTTGTCTTTATTTATTATTACTTTGTCAGTAAGTTTTTCAAATTTTATGTATATATTTATGTACCTGCCCGTTTTGGGTAATACTGTTGGGCAGCAGTAATTAATAAATAAATAAATAAAAATAAGAGCCTTCAGCATTAATGAATAATTTGTTTTGTATTTTTTCTTAGCTTTTTCTCTGTTTGTATCTTATTTTAGTATTATTGTATTGCCATAAGGGTTCAAATATATAGATTTATATGTGTATGTGTAAATATTGTAATCAGGACAAAATTTATTGTAAAGATATCAATCTTTTGTCATAAGTTGTACAACTGAAGACAAATAAATATTATTATCATGGGGTTGGTCAGGTCTTGAAAAGCGTCCACTAATCTCAAACTTCAGCAACCTTTTGAGCCGTGTCATACTAGAGACTAGTGGAGCTAAATACATACGACTGCATCCCAAACCCTGGTGATATGCAGCCGCGAAAATTACGCCAGATCCAATGCCCGCACAATGCGGAGTGACCCCGAGCAGCACTGCTTTCTGCATCCTCCAGATCAAAGACTTGGCAGAAAATCTGCAGGCGGGAATGGACTCGATTTCCCTTCGATAGGAGGCTTTCATACCACTCGAAACACCAACTATCAGGACTAGGTACAAGCTTAACTTTATACCCGGGATACAGCTTTCTGACAAGTTCGGACAAGAGATCCATATACTTGGACCTCTTTTCTTATTATTATTATTATTATTATTATTTTTATTATTATTATTATTATTATTATTATTATTATTATTATTATTATGAGTAAAATAAAATGGACATTGAATAACATAGTTTTACGAAAATAAATATAATTATTTATTTCAAATTGTTATTTATAACAATATATCTATTGCTATGATCTTTACAGCACCTGATGAAGCTAAAAATATTTTAGGAAAACGTTATGTATGTAAAATAAATATTTTGTTCAAAAACGCTATACGAGTTTTATTGTATCATTTTAATAATTATTAAAACAATACACATGCAATACACACAAAAATAAACGCACATGCGTGTGTATACTTTACGAAAAAATTGCAATTCTGTTTATACATACACTATGTATAAATAGGTACATCCTTAAAATGAATTTCAAGTAATCATCTCAAATGCTAAGTGTTATGTAAAGACTGTACAATATCGCTTTTCACCGCTAAGAAAAAATATATAAAATTCATTTATCAAAATGAGTTATGAAACAAAAGATGAGAATGGCTAATTAATTATGTAACTAATTTAAAATTATAATGTATATGTGTGACATACCAATGCATAATCAATAAGAAGTAACCAAACGATCAATGTCAATAAACATTTACACACAATATTCATTGTCACAGTATTCTTGAACACGAGCCGTCTGTTGTGCAATCTCAGCGATTCGCAATCTAACTTGTCTAAAGACACAGACTGTTTTGAAGACGGAGGACTGGTGTATTCAATGCCGTTTTGTTGGAGAGTGGTGGTAGTTGGTTGGTGTCTGTAAGCCGGTCTTCGTCTTCAGATCATCGTTCTGCGTAGCCGCCAGACACATGGGACTATGTTAACGTTTTAACATTCTCTCATACTGCTGTCTTAGGAACGGATGTAAGGTACATCACAGAGATTTATTGTTAGTCCCACAACAGGTATTGTTGAAATTTTTATAAGTAATCTAGAAGATAATGAAGGGATGGATGCACGCATAAATTATAGACAAATTGAGTGTTGAAGGTATATAATTCCTTTCATTTGAATGCTAGATTCAAAATACTAGTTTAAATCACGTATATTTATAACATTTATAAAAATAAAAAAGTATGTGATTTGAGGGGTTTTAATGACAGTTTATTGATATTATTATTATGATTATTTTGTATCTAGACTCTAAAATGATTCCAGCATATATGTCTGGACACAATGGCGAGTTGTAAAACCAATATATTTATATATTTAACTATTATATGAAGGGTTCGGGAGTAAAATATGTTAAGTAACAAAACTAGTGTTTCTTAACTAAAAGCATGTAAAACATGTAAAGTAAACCCGCTATTATTCTTCTTTCTTATTTCTGTCCAGCGTAATTAATAATATTAAATAAATAATTTACAAAATATAAAAATGTATCAATATCAATACATCAATAAAACTTAAAATTGAATTTACTACAATAGATAAAATTGATAGTTAACACGTTTTACTCCCGAACCCTTCATATATTTATACATAATTGCTATTATTGCACGCCGATATATGCGCCTATATATTGATGCGCATGCGTGCTAAACCGTGAATAATGAACGTTTTATACACAGCATTTTTTATTAATAAGTCAGTTAAAATTTTTGGCGATTAGCAACTATGGCTAACGCATCCTCATATCAATATAAATAAAATATTATTTACTAGCTGGAGTACCCATATTTCGTACGGTTTTTGTAATGTATATTATGCTGCGACATAAATGATAAGTGAGATACTTCGTTTATAAGTAGGTCTTCCCATAGCTTCCCAAATATATATATTTTTATAAACTGCTATAAACAGAGAGGAATAGTTTTTTTTTTCTCTCAATTCATTTTTGCTGTTAAGTAAATGATAAATGAAATATTTCAACCTTATATGTAACTCTCCTCTTGCCTCTTAAATAATCTTCTGATTAAAAACTGCGTTGAATAGAAAAAAGAAATGTTTCTTCATATGGTATTTTTAGAATAGGTATATATTGTTTACTATTAGAATATTTTCGTATATTTTTTACTATGTAGTAAAATGTGTAACCAATTGTGCTATTTAATAAATATTATTATTATTATTATTATTATTATTATTATGATTATTAAGCAGTTTGTCAGGTCTTGACAAGCGTCCACTAGTTTCAAACTTCAGCAACCTTTTGAGCCGCGTCATACTAGAGACTAGTGGAGCTAAATACACACGACTGCATCCCAAACCCTGGCGATATGCAGCCGCGGAAATTACGCAAGATCCAGTGCCCGCACAATGCGACCCGAACAGCACTGCTTTCTGCATCCTTATTATTATTATTATTATTATTAAGGGGTTTGTCAGGTCTTGACAAGCGTCCACTAATCTCTAACTTCAGCAGAAAATAATAAGGGATATATTTCAGTTTAGTTAAGCTTTAAGTAACTCCCCAAATATTCATCTAAATGAAAAAATTCATAAAAATAAAGATTTATTTTCTTATTATAAACTATTTTTGTCATATATGATTTTGCTGTTAATCCAATAATAAGGGAGTTATTTTAAGTTTTTTTGTAAACAATTTTAACCCCAAAACACCCCCTAGAACAATTTTTTAAATGCTTTTTAGCCTATGTTCGAATCCTGGTTTAACTCTATCATCATGCCAAACTTCGTAAAAATATGTCCAGAATTTTTTGCATGAATATCGGACAGACAGGCAGACAGACAGATAAAAATTGATTTTTTTGCGGATATTGTCTATATGAGGCCGAAAAAATATAACAAAAAAACAGATATAGCCTCCAATTTATTAATATAGATAAGTTAGAATAAACAAAACAATAAATAAATATATTTCAAACTTTGTTGTAGATTACAATCAGCTGATGGTTTGGTAGCTCATGGATTTTACGCTTGAGACGTCAGCTCTGAAGTTGTTGCACAATACAATTAAATATAATTGATTATCAGAATTTCTGATTTTTTAAATAAAATTTGTTTTATGTATTACACGAGAATGAAAAATATTAAAAATTATTGGAAAAAATATATATATATAGGAATCCTTTAACATAATCATATAAACAATTCCTACGTATGGAGGAGAAACATAACTTACATAGGAGAAACATAAGTCACAGAATACTAAGAAATGGGACAAGAACTGTCGAGTTGGATTTTATGAGAAGGAAGTTGCAATAGACCAAAAAAAATAAGAACAGAGAGAATATGGCATGAAATGGAAGTTATCTTAAAAATAATAAAGTAGCTGGACAATAAAACATTGAGATGATGCGAACATGTTGAAAAAAGAACATTGGCCAACGGAGATTGTCAAATAGTTTCCAAGAGGAAAGAAAAGAAGAGGAAGGCCAGCAGTGAAGCGACAAACAGGCAATCAATTTAGTGTTTGATTACTGCCTATTTGATAAAGATTGGGTAGTTTAGGAGCCCATAGGCTTCTAATCTTTTCAGAAGTTTTCGTTTTGTTGCCTATGTTTTTTAAAGTTTAGTTGTAACATGTTTGTAGTACTAGAAAACTTAGTTTTAAAAAAAGTATAACGTAAAACAGGCTTTGGTTCATTTGAAGACAAAAGTATCACGGTTCGTATCTCGAGTCTAGGTTCAGACCATAGTCAGGCCCGTTCCGTAACGGAGTTCAAAGGCTGCAATGAACTCGGGCGGCATAGAAAATTGAACTATCAACATTGATAACAAAATATGTTTGTTCTTTAAGTGTTTTTCACTTATATGTTTATATTTATATACATCCTATTTCTCGGCCCCGAGAAGTTAATACAATAGTTTAAATACAGATAAAATTTTATTATTATTAGGTACAAATTTTCATAAATTTGTTTAAGATTCGTACGTGACAGAGCTGAAAATATTGAGAATAGAAGTATGTCCTAGTATTTCAAATATATTCCTAACAGGGATGGGGAGTCGGAGTTGGAGTCGGAGTCGGGAGTCGAGGAGTCGAAGCTTTTTGCAGGAGTCGGAGTCGGGAGTCGGAAAAAGTTATCGACTATTTAATTCAATTTTTATCAAGGTTGAGAACAAACCGAAAACGAAAGTAAAATAAATATATTACTAGAATGTTTTAAAGCACGGTAACAGGAACGACATTTTTTTTCTGTTCAAGAACAAAAATTAAACTAAAAATATTCAATATCGGTTTTATACGGTTTCCTTCACGCTTTCCAGTTTAAAAATTGATTAATACTGCTCATATTAACATATTAATACGATGCAGTAAAGAAATTTGTTTTTTCTCATATCCACTTTATCTTTTTCTGTATACTATGTTTATTATGTTTAAGCGGAACTTAACTGGATTTTTAGTTTCTCAAATTGAAAAAGTTTCATGATTATTTCATGTTTCACGTTGGCAGCCTAAATCTAAATGTCAAAATGGAAAAAGTGACATATTAGTATATAAAATACAATAAAAATTTATGAAAACTAATATAAAGGGTGTTTTTTTTAGAGGTATAGAACTTTAAATTGCAATAAAACAACGATGGATTATTCGATTGACATGAATTTTTTTTTATTCGAAAGATAATCTTGTGGCATTACATTTTAAATATGATTTCTGGCATATGACCGCCACGGCTGGCTCGGATGTAGTCCAATCTGGACGTCCAATTTTCGATGACTTTTTCCAACATTTGTGGCCGTATATCGGCAATAACACGGCGAATGTTGTCTTCCAAATGGTCAAGCGTTTGTGGCTTATCCGCATAGACCAATGACTTTACATAGCCCCACAGAAAGTAGTCCAGCGGTGTTAAATCACAAGATCTTGGAGGCCAATTCACAGGTCCAAAACGTGAAATTAGGCGGTCACCAAACGTGTCTTTCAATAAATCGATTGTGGCACGAGCTGTGTGACATGTTGCGCCGTCTTGTTGGAACCACAGCTCCTGGACATCATGGCTGTCCATAAAGTGGATGGACACAGATCCAATTCCTGTGCTCGATGGCGGATGGACTCATTCGGGTCTTCCTCAATGCTACGCTCTACAGTACCAATAGCTTCTTCTGTACGCACCGTACGGCGTCTCTGGGGATGCGAGTTATCAATAAGAGTAAACGTGGTGCGAAAACGTTCCATGGTTATTCGAATTAACTGCTCTGATGGACGATTTTGTCGACGATAAAATGGACGTAGTGCGCGATACGTATTCCGCACAGAACCATTATTTTCGAAATAAAATTGCACTATTTGCAAGCGTTGTTCAGGCGTGAGTCTATTCATGATGAATTGCCAAACCAAACTGAGAATAAATCACTTGACAGCTGTTAAATCGGTCGCCATCTTGAACAGTAATGCCAACTTAAAGTTCTATACCTCTAAAAAAAACACCCGTTATTAGAAAATTTGTATTAAAAATGAAACAAAACGGCGAGATGAAATGAAAATAACTTATTTATAAAAACAGCTCACCCCAACTTAAGATATTTAATGTAAGTATAGTTTGTTTATTTAGTTTCAGCGGAACTAGATATTGAAATTTACTTTGAACTTGAATTTAAATGAAACTTTTAACGATGGAATGAGGATTTTTGTCACTTTTTTAACAAAAGCCCACTTCGATCGTTAAAAATTTAGCTTAAGTGATAACTTAAGAAAATACAATTGGAGTCGGAGTCGAAGTCAAAGTTAGGAGTCGGAGTCGATAATTTTTCTGCCAACTCCCTATCCTTGATTCCTAGTATTTCAAATATTTCCTAATATTTCAAATATTTCCTTAGTATACGAGTATATTTCAAATCTTTCTTAATATTTAAAATATTTCCTAATATTCCAAATATTTCCCAAGTACATATTTCAAACATTTTCCTAGGATTTCAAATATTTCCTAATATTTAAAATATTTCCCTAGTATTTAAAATATCTTCTTATTATATCAGATATTTCCCTAGTACATATTTCAAATATTTAAAATATTTCCTAGTATTTAAAATATTTTCCTAGTATTTTAAATATTTCTAGTATATAAAATACATTTAAATAGTTTTAAGAGTATTTGATATTTCAAATACTTTTTATCAGTGATGACTTATAATATTTGTTATTTCAAATACTTTGATCGGTACTTGATATTTGGTATTTGAAATACTTTTACTGACTATTTGGCACAGCTCTGGTACGTGATATACAGAGATCCAATGTTAGATGAGGCGGAAAAAGCGCAATTAAACCTGCAAATTATGTTTGATATTTGTTTGATAATTTGACGCTTTTATTGCACTTATTGCGCCTCATCTAACATTGTCATAATCAAATAAAATATAGATGTTATTAAATTTATTTTTGAATGCATTATTTTGCTTTTGTGTTATTCTTCTTGTGAATTATATTTTAATAATTTGAAGGTAAGATTTTTGTCCTATTAATGATAAAATTATTTAAAAAGTTTTTTCTTATTTTTTAATTTCAATCAAAATTCCTCTTAAAGAGTAGTAAAATATAACATTTCGTAAAGTGTTGTTGTACTTTAGGATTTTCAAAATTTTTATGCAGGGTGGCACAAACATTTTGAACCCGAGCGGCGGTAACCTACGAAACGGCTCAACGTAATGGCACCTGAGATCGGAAAAACAACAATGGATAGATCGCCAAAAATATAAATCTTTTGTTGAGTATTTTTAATCAAATGTTTAAGATTTATGAATGTATAATGACAAGGACATCGTTTTGTGTAACTAACAAGTCAAGTTCAACTTTAATATATGTAAATGAATACAGAAGAAATAAGAAATTTTGGAACTAACCAATTAGCTAAAGTATACATGTACCGCTTTGAGTTATAGAAATATGAGATTTATGATGCATTTTGAGATGATTATCTTTATATAATGAGCAAAGCTACAGTTCTCCGCCTTAATTTCTCAACATTTTCTGCCTTCTTATATGAATATTGACCAAGTAACACAAATAAAAGTTTCTAATTAAGATTTGTTGGTTAATTTGAAACCATGCAAATGTGTTAATTGTTTTGCTATCGGGAATTTATAATAAATAAATCAGTTAATGACGGGTTTAAATAAGTAACACTAAATAACTAACACAGGTAGTTCAGTTTTATGTTTCCTGCTTGTTTTATTATGTTTTTATTATACTATATAATATAAAGCTTTGCATATTTTATCACGTTCTAACGTTTGGAGTCGATAAAACAGTATACGAGGCCTGTTCAAAAAGTATCGCGAATTTTGAATATCCGCGGGTTACGTATATTCGATTTTCGCCGATAACTTATGCGGATAAGTTCGGCCATTTTGAATGTTCAGTTAATTTTTGAGATTTGCTTTGCTTGCACGTGTTTTGGCTCGTCTTCGATTTTCGACGTCCGAACACGTCAATAACAGACGAAAACATTGATGAAGTGAAGAAGATAGTATTGGCCAATCGTCGAATCACCGTTAGAGAAGTTGCTGAGGACTTAATCATATCGATTGGCTCGTGCCATTCGATTTTTACCAATGATTTGATAACGCCCCTGCCCACACATCATTGTTTGTGCGCGAATTTTTGGCCAAAAACAACACACTAATATGCCGCAGCCACCGTATTCCCCAGATCAGGCCTCCTGTGACTTTTTCTTGTTCCCGAAACTGAAGAGGCCCATGAAAGGACGACGCTACGCTACGAGTGAGGAGATAAAGGCAGCATCGAAGGAGGAGTTGAACAAGATCACAAAAAATGATTTTTTCAAGTGCTTCGAGGATTGGAAAAATCGTTGGCACAAGTGTATAATATCTGGTGGGGATTACTTTGAAAGGGACAAAATAGATATTCATGAATAAATAAATAATTTTTGAAAAAACACAAAATTCGCGATACTAACAGACCTAAAATATGGTAAAAACAAACTTATTGAAAAAAAATTGTCTATGGCACGCGATTGCTGAAGTTTGATAGACTGGTTACTAACCATAACAGTCAAGATCGAATCCTGTTTTTTCTTGATCTATGTTAGAATAACAGAGTACTTAAATCGAGTAATTAACGAAAGCAAATAAGGTACAATGATCTGTAGAAGAATATATATATTAGATTGATGACATTACAATAATTTTTCTTATTTTTTTAAAATAAAAATGTTCACAATACCAGCCTGAAGGAAAATTGCCAGAAAATGTGCCAAGAACATTGATAGCCTCCTGCACCAAGTTGCAAGAAATAGGTTTAAAAGGAAATAAGTTTAGTGGAGATAGATTTTAAATAGAAATAGCTGTTCTACCAAAACTCAAGAGTGTGAACTTAAGTAAAAATAGATATTTCCAAAGAAAAAACTTCTTAAAACTCGCTCTCAACTATCGTGGTTTAGAAGAATTAAAAGTAACATATATTTATAAAGACCAAAATTTGAAAGATGGTGATTTACAATATATATTCTTCAATTTAAGATATTCATAGTCTTCCTTATCATTTGATGGAGTTGGTTTATCAGACATGGTATTTAAGGCTATTCTGGAATGTTCGAATCTCAATAAGCTGGCTCTTTACAACAATATAATCATGGCACCAGATAGCTTTGTTAACATTGGAAAAAAATTAGAAAATCTGCAATATCTGAAGCTACAAAGAGTGACGGTATCTCCCGAAGCCTACGTTATAATGTTCGTATTAGAATATGAAAATTTACGAAATATTACAGTACTTAATTTCTCTGATTGTTGGAGGATGGATTCAATTGGTCTAAGAGCTCTTGCAGAATGTTGTAATTATTTAGAAAAACTTGTTTTAAGAAGTTGTAGAGATATTGTTGACATCCAACCAATATTAAAAACTGCAAAAAAATTAACATTCTTAATATAAATTTCTGCAGAAAAGTAGACATTGATAGTATATCACCTATTCCTAAAGAATTACCAGAGCTAAAGTATTTTTATATTGAATTACCGAATGAAGAAAGAAGAAAATGTTTAGAGAAAATGAACAACAATTTATCACCCATACACTTATTTATGGTGCGAAACTGTCGTCTGTTCAAATAATCAATCATCATCGTTTACATCGGACGATGAATCAGTTAAAATCATCTGGTTTAATAAATATATTGATACATATTGACATATACGTATGTCATTCGAAGTGTCATTACTAACTGCAACACAACATCTGGTTACTGTTTCATATTTACGGTACATATAGTTAGTTAAAATTTTTGGTACTCAGCATCAACGGTTATTAGATGCTTTTATTTAAATACACTTATCCCAACCCATTTATTAACAATTTGGTACGAACATATTTTGAAAATATTGTTGGCAAAAATCACAACAAAATGTTTTTTAAAAATTATCTTTGTGGATATAATATACTCTCGATAATCCTTAACATTTCTATCCGGTTGGACATTGTCGAATTACCGACTATGCTGGATTACTAGACGGATAATGGAAATTTAATAAATAGCGCGATTTTGTAACTAAAAATAATTCTCATTAAAAAGGTATGAACATTCTTTTTCAAGTGCCATCCGCTTCGATGGTTGGCAACTAACATAGCAGTCTTAACCTTGGATGCTACCGTTCTGAAAAGATCTATGTTTGACATTCCAAACCACGCTTTCAAGTTCCGCAACCAGGATATTTGTCTCCTTACTGCTGATCTATTGCCATTTATTTTTTCTTCTGTTATTAACTGTAATATTTACTATTGCGCATTATATGGCCACTTAGTTGTAGTTTCTTTACCATCTTGGTGAGTAGTTCTTCGCTCTTCGTTCTGCTGTTCCACGAAATGCGCAATATTCCTTTGTAGATTCACATTTCGAAGGCATCTATTCTCCTACTCAACTCTTTAACAGATGCTTTAATTCGATTGGTAAGTCGTGTGATAGTAGTTTCTTAATTCTACCAAAAACTGACGTTCTTTGCTTTATTTGGTTTCTAATTTTACGGTTTTCGGAGTCTTCTCCAGTTTCATGCAGTACACATCCCAAATACTTATATGTGTTGATCCTTTCAATTTTGTCTACACGCACAAACAAATTGAGGAATGGCACTTTATTCTTGATTATTACCAACAGAGCCGGCGCTGACGGGCATGCAAGGCATGCGGGCGCCATTGCGAGGGGGGCGCTGACGTGAGATTTGAAAGGGCGTTAAATGGCGAAATGAATATAAAATTAAGATAGTGAAATGTAATTTTAGAAGTAAGGACCTTCTTTTTTTTAGGTCTTCACTTGAAATTTAGAAATAAGGACCTTTTTTGTTTTTAGGTCTTCACTTGAAATTTAGAAATGAAGATCTTTTTTTTAGGTCTTCACTTGAAATTTAGAAGGGAAGATCTCGAAAAAAGCTAATTGCGCCCTACTTAGGGGTGCTCAATTAAATCTTGCCTACGGGCGCCGCAGACCCTTGCGCCGGCTCTGATTACCATGCACTTTGTTTTCCCGCTGTTTATATCTAAGCCGTACTAAGTCCAAAGGTTTAATTTATTTAATAAACTTTCCAAATGTTCGTTTGCTTCAGCCAAAAGAACTGAATCATCTGCATACTTGATGTTGATCATAATATGAACATTATGTATTTCAAATTTCAGTCTAATGTTATTAAAAAATTGATGTGAAGTGTGAATTTTCACACATTTCAGGATTTCGCAGGTATTTAGTAAAGGAATGATGATTATTTGGGATGCCAAATTTTATGTTTAGTTATTTTTTTGTTAATTTTAATTCGAGTGCCTAATACCATTATTTAAGTTTCTAAATATGTGGAGTATTTTTTTTTATATATAGCAAGGCGTCTATGGATTCCATTGATTGTTTTAAGTCATAAGCTCCGCCCGTCTGATTTCGTATACCTACATCGAAACACATAATTAAATTATAATTTCAACAATTGCCATTGGTTATTAAATTAACGCTTTTAAAAATTAAATGCAACATTTTCCAAAATATAACTAGAATTTTGAAAAAATAATTTAAACAAAATAAAAATGCAAAAAAAAAACAAAAAATAAAATTGTCTCCAACTGGCAGCGAACCCTAGTCAATTTAGAAAGCGAGAATGCTATCCATTACACCATGAAACCGTTTTGGTTTACTGTGTTACATAACATATTAAATATTTACATCGTTAACCAAAAAACAAAAAATTGCTTATTTTCCGAAAACATATTCTGATCAAAAATTCCTGTTGTATTCTTATTATATATATATTCCTATTCCGGTTCATGTACATTAGTCAGATTTTTTCTTGCGTTAAAATAATTTATTTTCAAAAATAAAATTTTGATCGTTAAGCCACGTACAAAGGCTTTCATTTGATACCCTACACAGAATTTTTAAAATATATATATATATATTTCGATGATCACATATTTGTTTATTTTTTAGGGAGATATGTTTTTTAGATGTATTAGTATTTTTCCTATGTGTGGGTCAAAGAGTTTTATAAGCATGCCAAATTTCTACTCTCTAGGTTTAGCAGTTTGGCTACAACTTTTACCGAACAGGCAGACAGACGACAAAAAACGGTATAAGGGTTTTTTGGTCATACCAACAAAATCCTAAAAATGCGTGGACAGCGATTTTTATCATCTCAAGAAGCTGTTGAAACCTTCGAAAACCATGTTTTTGAGATACCAACTTTCTTCGTTTTCGTTGTGTCGAGTTTTCGAGAATTGGTTTGAACGCATGCAAAAGTGTATAAATCTTTGTTTTTTCACTCCATATGAGCCCTTTCTTACAAACTTTTTTATGTAAATAACTTGTCACTTTTCACTTCCTTTTTACATTTTCTTCCGCCCACTTTATCACTGCTGAACGCGGCAGTTTCATAGATGTGTTCAATAGTAATATCTTGGGTTGATTTAGAAGTAACCATCGTCGGTGGTTTTATCTTGCGGCCATTGATAGGTGGGTCGGAATAAGTGCAATGAAGGTGGAAAATTATCAAACAAATATAAGATGTAATTTTCCGCCTTTATTGTACTTATTCCGGTTTACGTAACAGTGTATTCTCTCTGGTAACAAATTATCCATCATCAGACATTTTTTTATTCCTGCAAATTTTTAAATTGTAATTCATGTTAGGATGACAATTTTGTTGGTAGCCATAACTAGGCAAGTGATAAATAGTAAATAATAAATGTTCTAAAATATCAATCATGTGACAATCTATAAGGAATATTCAATCAGCAACACAAAAATATAATAATAATAATAATAATAATAATAAGGGGTACGGCGGTCTTTTGGCCGAAAAGGCTTATCGCCCTTTCCCTCCGGAACGCTACCACAGTGTTACCACGGCAGGAACCAATTGGGGGTAACGTCGACCCTACCATCTGGTCGATGAATCCTGCCACCGTTTCATGGGGCCAACCTTCCCATGAAACGTAAAAATGGTTCAAGATAAAACAAGAAACCATACAGCTCCCACAACGAGTCTTTCTCGGATGGGGACCCGCAAACAGTTGGGCGAAGCTACAATCCCGCTAGCTGGACCCGCCACAGGTGGACACCCGAGGAGCAGGAAGACCTGCTTCAGGTTTACGAGGCAGTGTCACCCCATCGCAGGGGCCACATGGTCAGAGTCCACTCACAATGGTGTAAAAATCATCCCGAGCTGGACTTTATGACGCAACAAAATCTGCGCGACCAAGTAGCACGCCTGCGACGCAGAATGAGGCGATCGAGACGAAGAGTGTCGAGAAGGCTGTCCCAAACACCGGTACAGCCATCGACACCTGCAAGCCTACCAACGGCAAGTAGGCAGATAGCCACTGGGTCTTCCCCAGTTAATGCAGGAATAACATTCACTTTACCAGGAAAAAATCTTAGCGAAGATTTTCTAGCCCTTCTCGCGCCTCATTATGAACGCACCAGACTTGGACACAATAAGTTCAAAGTACGTACTGATGACCTCACACAACTAAATGAACTTATTGACAAGCAAATTTCCCCTCACAGTAGTCTCTGGCAAATCGACCGTGCTGTATACGCTGCAGCAGCTGTGCTGACACCAAAACGGGCTTTGGCCTCTAAGGCTTTTAACGGCAAACTGCGTATACAGCAATTAGAGAAGAAAATTACGCGTTCACGCCAGGAAGCTTCTCATATTCAGTGTGCTATTGATGCTTTACGAAGTATTAAGCCGCTAAGTGCGAATACTAAGCGCATATTACACCAACTGCGCGTAAAGCATCACACACTGAATTTGTCCACTCTCACTCTGCTAAAGCAGAAAGCGGTGGACAAGTTGGGAGCACTAGCTCTGGCTAGAAAGAAACTGATCAACTGAGTTAGGACCATGGAGGAAAATACTTTGTTCCTCACGAGCCCGTCACGCCTTTTCATGGCCAAACCTGAGGTTTCTGAACCGTTATTATCAGTCGACAGGACAGAGACTTTCTGGAGGGAACTTTATGAACAAGAGGCGATCGTGCAAGACATTACAGTTTTGGAGAGATTTGAGAAATTCTGTTCACAACACCTGACAGATCCTCAGGCATGCCTCCCTGTTACCACGGAAGAAGTTACACGTGCTATTTCGAAAGCGCGCAATTTTGCTGCACCAGGAGTTAATGGTATTATTGCTTTCTGGTGGAAGTCATTCACTAGCGTGCACGGCCATCTTGCACGAAATTTTACTTCTTTTATCCGTGGAGAAATACCAATACCATCTTGGTTATCAGAGGGGCGTACAGTATTAATTCCCAAAAAAGGTGATTTAACCAACCCGAAGAACTACAGACCTATTACTTGTCTCAATACGCTGTATAAGATCTTCACTAGCGTATTAAACGAGCGGGTACTGAACTCCATTGCCTCTGTTTGGTCAGACATCTACGAACAGAGGGGATCGAAGAGGGGCCAAGCAGGTTGCAAAGAAAACCTTATTATCGACCGGTCAGTCTGTCATGACGCGTCGTATTTCAAACGCAACCTGTCAATGGCTTGGGTGGACTACGCAAAAGCTTATGACACTACGTCACACGCTCTCATTTTAACATTATTGCGCATGTTACGAGTCCACCCGGAGATAGAGATATGCATTGGGCAACTTATGTCCCTCTGGAAGACACAATTTGTTGTCCCAAGCGGATCAACTGCAGTGTCGACAGAGTTGTTACATTTCAATCGTGGCGTTTTCCAGGGAGATTCCCTAAGCCCGCTACTATTTTGCATCTCACTTCTTCCTCTATCGATCGAGCTTAGGCGCGGCAATGGCTACATGGCGGGTCCTCCGTCGAAGCGTAAGCACAAAATTACCCATGGAATCTACAGACTGCCTTAGATACTGTTGCTGAGTACACTGCCGCGATAGGTATGCAATTCGGGTTGGAAAAATGCGCTGTTTTTCATATACACAGAGGAAAAGGTTTGGACAACGGTGAAGATGTTCAATTGGTTGATGGGAGTATTATAAAACATCTTAATGCCGAAGGGTCTTACACATTTCTAGGCATCAGTGAGAGGGGTGTCCAGGATGTCACTCTTATTAAGCAGGCCCTTCGCAGTAAGTATATGGCACGTCTTAGGCAGATATGGAGATCATGTCTGTCTGGCAAGAACAAGATCGCTGCCACAAACATACTTGCTGTCCCATTAATTTCATACACTTTTGGTGTAATGAAATGGAATGTTGATGATCTTAAGGATCTCGACAGAAGAACCAGAAAGATCATGAACATCAAGCATCAGCGCATTTACCTCCCTCGTCAAAATGGGGGTCGGGGATTACTTAATCTGGAGTGTTTGCACGATCGACTCGTCCTGGTTACAGCTAACAGTATCTTCAGAAGTCAGGACCCACTATTACGATTCGTTAGTGAGCACGAATTTAGTGGCAAAGGGGCGTTTCTTTACCAGGCAGCGCGAAGAACAGCAACGAGATTTAACCTGGCAGACTTGAGTTCCGCCAGGGAAAACGCTGGAGTACAACTCTCTCGGGAGGAGTACAACAGAGTTATCGGTTTGGTGAAACGAGGCGAGACAGACATGTTGACAAAAGAACACATGAGTGAAAGTATGGACTCTGTGTTCTTCAAACATATTAAAAGTCTAGAGTTGTCCTCTGAACTCACGTTCTCGTTTCTTAAGTCTGCTGGTTTGAGATCGGAAACAGAAGGGTTTGTGTTTGCGTGTCAGGATGGAGTTATAAATACTTTGGCGTACAGGGCCCGCATATTCCAAATAGCGGAGTCCACACTCTGTAGGTTGTGCCACCACCATTCTGAAACGATTATTCACATTCTGTCTGCTTGTCCATCTCTTGCAGCGTCGACATAATGCTGCTCTCCGCGTGCTCTACTATCATCTTAAACATGCCTATGGTATTGACCAAATACCGGTTATACCGTACGTCCCTTCTGCCATAGAATCGGTGGTGGAAAATTCCAAGTGCCGAATTTATTGGAATTACTCCTTCTCCACCTCGAGGTTACTGACAGCCACTAAGCCGGACATAACCCGCCTGGATATCGAGACCAAACAGATGTTTGTGATCGAATTCTCAAGTCCAGCTAAGAAGAATATCTCTCTCATGGAGGAGGAAAAGAGGTCCAAGTATATGGACCTCTTGTCCGAGCTAAGAAAGCTGTATCCCGGGTATAAAGTTAAGCTTGTAGTCCTGATAGTTGGTGTTTTGGGTGGTATGAAAGCCTCCTATCGAAGGGAAATCGAGTCCATTCCCGCCTGTAGATCTTCCGCCAACTCTTTGATCTGCAGGATGCAGAAAGCAGTGCTGCTCGGGTCACTCCGCATTGTGCGGGCATTGGACCTAGCGTAATTTCCGCGGCTGCATATCGCCAGGGTTTGGGATGCAGTCGTGTGTATTAAGCTTTACTAGTTTCTAGTATGACGCGGCTCAAAAGGTTGCTGAAGTTTGAGATTAGTGGACGCTTGTCAAGACCTGACAAACCCCATAATAATAATAATATATTTTCCAAAAAACATATACAATATAGTAATACAATTTGAATACCTAACAAAAAGAAATTAAACAAAATAATTATTTACTAATAAATTAGTGAAATAGGAAAAGATCTTGAACAAGGAGAATATACAGAAATACCATCACAAAAGATACTATGTATCTTGTAGTGATTAACATTGTGTTATAGTAGACCTCAAGATATACATACATATAAATTTATATACATTATAACCTAAAAAAAAGCAAACTTTGAATTGAGTGCTCAGCTATTCACACTATTGTTATATATTTAGATACAATAAATATTTAGATACTACGTATTGAAGGTAATTTTATTTATCAATGTAGAGGGAGCATTACATAAGAGAAGATTTAATCTGTTTTTGAAATGACAGTTTAGACATTCTAAATAAGTTTGATCTAATGTTATCAGGAAACGCATGATATATTTTAGGAATTGAGTTAATAAAATTTATATAATCTTTTCTTTTTTTAATTTTAAATGGATTACATAGTCCTTTAGAAGCATGCCTTGTACTATAATTATGATTTGCAAATTCAAGAGTATCATTTAATTTAGTTTTTAGGATTTTGTAGGTATGACCAAAAAACCCTTATACCGTCATTTTGTCGTCTGTCTGTCTGTCTGTCTGTCTGTCTGTCTGTCTGTCTGTCTGTCTGTCTGTCTGTCTGTCTGTCTGTCTGTCTGTCTGTCTGTCTGTCTGTCTGTCTGTTCGGTAAAAATTGTAGCCAAACGGCTAAACCTAGAGAGTTGAAATTTGGCATGCTTATACAACTCTTTGACCTGCACATAGGAAAAATACTAAAACATCTAAAAAACATATCCCTCTAAAAATATAAACAAATATGTGCTAATCGAAAAAAACAATATTTTTTTTAAATTCTGAGTAGGGTATCAAATGAAAGCCCTTAGTACGTGGATTAACGATCAAAATTTTATTTTTGCAAAATAAATTATTTTGTTGCGATTTTTGTCAAAATTGTGCAAAAAATTTTATGTCCCACACCCTGTAGCCCAGATGGTTTGAACAGGAATAGTACAACAGGAATTTTTGATCAGATTATGTTTTCGGAAAATAACGCATTTTTTGTGTTTTTAACTAAAATATGTTAACTATTTAATACGTTGTGTAACATACCACATCAGTAGCTCTCGTGGCGTGGTTGGATTTGTCGCACGCTTAATAATATAAGAAACTTGCAAACTAGGGTTCAAATCCTGTTGATTTTATTTTTTGTTTTTTTTTGCATTTTTATTTTGTTTAAATTATTTTGTTAAAATTCTAGTTATTTTTGGTAAATGTTGCATTTAATTTTTAAAAGCGTAAATTTAATAACCAGTGGAAAGTGTTGAAATTATAATTTAATTCTATGTTTGACGAAATCAAAGGGCGGGACTTATGATGTAAGCAACCAATGGAAACCATAGGTGCAATTTTCAAAATCTTAATGAACTTTGCTATATAAAAAAATTACTGCATATATTTAGAAACTTAAATAATGGTGTTAGGCATTCGAATTAAAATTCATAAAAAAATATTTTGACATAAAATTTGTTTTGGCATCCCAAATAATCATCGTTCAGTTACTAAATACCTGCAAAACCCAGAAATGTGTGAAAATTCACACTTCACATCAATTTTTTCATTAAAAATGTGATTTGAAATATTATATAAATATAACTTAATTATCAAAATTAATAATATCAAAAACTCCAATTTCTTCAAATAATTTACTAGACGAATATCTGCGCGGTTTATGCAATATAACTTTGATAATTAATTTTTGTGTAATTTTAATTTTGGAAAGAACATTATTAAATGCACCACCCCAAAATAATATTCCATAGCTTAGAACCGACTGAACGAGTCCATAATAAATTAGTTTCAATGTAGAAGTATTTAAAACATTTCTTAAATTTTTAAAATCATAAATTAATTTACGTAATTTATTACAGATGTAATCTATATGAATATTCCAGCGTAACAGACTATCAATATAAACACCCAGATATTTTATGGAATTAATAATATTAATTTTGTTGTTGCAGTTACATGTTGCAGCCTGGCAACTTGAGTTAGGATAAAATACATTTTGTATATTCGGTAGTGCATTTTTTTGACAATAAAAGGGAACGATATAAGTTTTAGATATATTTAGAGTTAATAAGTTATCATCTAGCCATTCTTTGATTTTGGTTAAATTACTATTTATATTATTAAATACTTCATTCCAGCTAGAACCACAGACATAGATGACCGTATCATCGGCAAACGATGTTATCAAACCGTCTAATTTTAAAATAAGTAGGTCATTAATATATACTATGAATAGAAGCGGTCCTAAGCAAGTTCCTTGTGGGACCCCTGTTGTAACATAACCTATATCACTCAGAACACCATTTACTGAAGTCATTTGAACTCGTTCGGTAAGATAACTTTCTAATAAATTCAAATTATTACCTCTGAAACCATATTTTTCAAGTTTAGTTAATAGCCGTTTATGGGCGACAGTATCAAAAGCTTTGGCTTAATCTAGAAAAACTGCGGCCGAATATTTAGACTGATATTTTTATAAATATTTGTTAACAGCTTAGAAAGTGCATTTTTGGTTGAATAATTAGATCTAAAGCCAAACTATTTAAGGACCCAATATTATATTTTCTTAAAAAAAAATTTTAATTTTAATAATTGTTTCAAAAATTTTTGAGAATGTCGATACTAAAAAAATTGGACGATAAATAATTACTCATAAGGTTCCTTGCACTGCTATTTTTAGTTTACTAGGGTAATAATATCCATTAATTAAACATTTATTAAATATTTTAGACAGGGGAAGAGATATATAATTTTTAATGCATTTAATAGTTTTAGAAGTAAACCCATCATAGCCTGCTGAATTACTCAACTTGAGTGAATTAATTGCAGATAGTATATCATCGGGAGTGATCGGACCAAAAAATCATGTTGCAGGATTGTAATTTATTGATATATTTAGTTATAATAAAATGACTTAATTTTTTTTAATGCCAAATTTTGGCGACCTAACAAAAAAATATCATGACCTACTCAAATTAGGAAACATCGTGAATAGATTATAAAAATTTGTAAAATTTCCAAGGATTCGTTACCTTGTGGGAGTGGTAATTTCAGAAATAAAATTTCATTATTATTTAAAATAAAATTATTCAATTAGTTAAAAAATATTCAAATTATTCAAATATAAAAACTAATCTATTTTAAGATAAACATTCTCAAAGATTAGTTGAGCTATAACATATTTTCTAGTCAAGTGTTAAAAAAATACGGAGTGAATTTCGCTCGTATATTATATGATTAGTTTGAAAGAACGTTATTGTTTAGATCAAATAGCAATGGTCAAATGTTTATATAGAAGGTGATAGGCGACAATATATTTTCAGTAACCTCTATATTTCAGGACCTCGTAGTAATTAGAGTCAAAATTAATTACTTGGGTTTATAATTTATTGGTCATAGAAAAATAAGTTTATAAAAGGGTTTTGTTGTTAATGCGGAGAGCTGATTATTTTTACAACGACAAAAAAACGGGGTCAGAGATCAGATTTTTATTTTTATGATTATGATTTATATTTATTATTTATATTATATGATATGATTATTATTTTATGAAAAGAGTTGGAAAAATCTTGTGAGAGACAAAATGAGTCACGAGTAAACCGTCGCCGTGTACGGACGAACCTCCAAGCATTTTTGGTAGAGAAACCCGGTAGTTTGTAGTGGGTAAACCAGAAGTAATCTGGAAGTGTTGAGGATAGTTTAAATGAAATAAACGTACCTCGTTAACGGGTTAAACACCGTGAGTGTTGTGAGGTGTTTAGCGGCTTGTGAGGTGAATACGGTGATTGTGAGGTTTTGTGTTTGAGTGTATCTCATGGGATTTTACAGCCAGTATTAAATTGTAAGTTCTAATGTAATTAATAACCTTCGATTCTAACTAAACATTAAACGTAGATTAAGTAAAATGCAGACTTTAATTCAAACACCCTTATTCCTCTCATTAAGAATCTAAGCAACCAACCGGCGGATTCTTTAGGTTTTCAGACTTCAGACTTGATACCGCTCGCAAGTCTTGGAATCCACTATGTGGAGGGCCTTTCAAAGTAAGTACCATGAAGTACAAATGAAATTATTTAAATTCATTTAGCCAACCTTGACGTTTCGACCGATTCTAGAAATTTCCCCACAACCAGCCAATTTCAAGTTTAGCATTTAAGATGTTGACTGCCTTCGGTATTATTTGAAAAGGGTCCCTCAGGCCGCACTATTTTTTTTTTTTAATTAATTGTCTTGGAAATGATGCATTAGAACTATTATACAGTAGAATTACGTATAAGAATTGTATATATGAATTGTATAAGAATTGTATAAGAATTACATTTTTTAATTTTGAACACTGTTAAGTCTTTCAATAAAAAAAAAATCGTCGGCTAAGTTGCTACGTGTGTTACTTCACGCCACATCAACCATCCTTCCTTAAAAACTACGCTAAACGTGCACTGGTAGCATACACAAGCCCAAAACGAGATTATTATTTGTGTATACAAAATTAAACACGCGGCGTACTGGACCCAACAAGTGTGTATCAGTTTTGATACACATGGCAGTCAACGTGTTAAAGAATCTATAACAAGTGATATGTAATTCTTCAGCTTTCCTTACAATTTAACTATTAGATGAGAACGCGGGCTGTATGTCATTTAAAAGTAGTCAAACGCTTCAAAATACCTAAGATATATGGCATACCTTACATGACTTTATTTTGGTCATCCGATAAGTTCTCTATTTTTTGTTTTACATATAATTTTTTAAAGGTGTTTTTCTTATTTATTGTCGACAAATCTGCTTTAACATTTCTCATTAATAAAAGTTGAAAATGCCAGTTTGTAAGGTCTCAACAATTTTACAAATAATATTGCATAGTGATGTTACCATTTGCATAAGTATTGAACCTAGCAAACTTTTATTATAAATGGTTGGTCCAATGCTAATAAATTTCAGTTTAAAGTAAAACAGGTTTAAATGTCAAGTCGTAGGCATACATATTTTTGTTTGACAATTAAATTGTTGGTTCTGTATGTTTTCGACAAATTTAAAAGAATGATGACGAACAGTTTGATAAAATTAAACAACATCAATTAAGATATCACCTCAGGCACATTGATTTCGAAATGGGAATTCAGAATAACGGAAGAAAGAATGGTCAACAGCAATTTTATAATTCATCCGATTACTTTTGGAAATGTAACATAATTAAATTTATAGCTAAAATTAGTGAAAACTTTAATTGGTCAATAATTCTAAGCAGGACCTCAAAATTTAATTGATCCTGATGAAAGGTTACATTATCTTTGCAACTGAGCAACTTGCAAATGAGTTTACATCCAGGATCCAGGGGTCTTTCCCATATTATTTTATTAAACACGTTGATCACTTAATTTGGAAGATTGATTAATAAATTCATAGTTATAGTTGTAAGCTACTTACAGTGTTTCATGACCTGCGGACGAATTCGAGTCAGAATGCAATTAATGACAGAGCCTTTTCGAATCATAATTTATTATAATTTTAAAAAAGATTTAATCGCTTATGAGTGCAAATAAAGTGCAAAAAAGTATAAACAAATATAGGTTCATCGAAAAAAAATATTTTCTTAAGATTCTGAGTAGGTATCAGATGAAAGCCCTTAAGGTACGTGGATTAACGATCAAAATTTTATTTTTGCAAAATAAATTATATTGACGCGATTTTTGCCAAAAATGTGCAAAAGATGTTTGTCCCACCCCCTGTAAGCCAGAGGGTGCAACTAAAAATCTGAAACAAATTCTAAGTAACGAACATTGGAGTGAACGGGAATAGCGCAGGAATTTTTGGTCAGATTATGTTTTCGGAAAATAATGAATTTTTTGTAATTTTTTGTTGACGATGTAAAATATTTAATACGTTATGTAACACAATAACCAAATAAGCGTTCATAGTCTAATGCAGCGATTCCCAAATTGTGCGCCGCAGCGTCCTGGGGCGCCGTGGCTGGGCTACAGGGGCACCCCGAAGAGATTCCTCTAACTACGTTACTTAGACCAATGTTTTGACTTGGGGCGCCGTGGCAACATTTCTAATACATTAAGGGCGTCTAATGGTTTTCGTTTCCTAAGCTGTAAACTCGGATTCGCTTCCCGGCTGGAGACAATTTTATTTTTTCTGTTCTTTTTTGCATTTTTTTATTTTGTCAAATTTCTAGTTATATTTTGACAAATATTGCATTTAATTTTGAAAAGCGTAAATTTAATAACCAATGGGAAATGTTGGAATTATAATTTAATTCTATGTTTCAATGTATACAAAATCAGAGAGGCGGAGCATATGGCTTAAAACAACCAATGGAAGCCATAAGCGAAATTTTCAAAATCTTAATTATCCTTGCTATGTAAATACTGCACATATTTAAAAACCTAAGGCATTCGAATTAAAATTAACAAAAAAATATTTTATACTCTATCTCAGAAAGGCTGATAGTAATAAATAATTTTGTCAGGCAGTTACCAGAGACGTGCACATTTTAAACACGTTTAAATTGGTTTTGTGTATTTCTATATTACTATTTATCATTTTATTAAACGCACGCCTGTGACCATATTTATCATATCATTAAACACACCCCTGTGACCATATTTTTCCTCAAAATTTTAGGGTCAAGTTTTTATGGTCTATTGTGTTTTACCCTAGTTCGTATTCCCATATAATATGTGCGGTACACTCGGTTGTTTTTAACAATATTTCGTTTCGAACTATTCATATTTTATCTCTTTTGTTTTGCCGCTTCTGTGTCATAAAACAATAACTTTTTACAAATAATAAATTTTATTACTATTAGCCTTTCGGAGATAGAGTATAATATAAAATTTGTTTTTAAGCTCTTAGATTAAAAGATGATAAATTATTTAAAAAATATCGTTCATTTTGCCGTGATTACTACAAAACAAAATTTGTCCTACACACTCAGCATTCCTTCACTTATTATATACCTGCAATGTGTGAAAATTCACACTTCACATCAATTTTTAAGAAGGGTAACAAACTTCTAACATCTAATTATCGTCCTATTAGTGTTAGTTCTTCGACACGGAAAATTCTTGAGCGAATTATTGCAACAAAGATATTAAAATTTCTAGCTGACAACAAAGTTCTTCCAGATGAATAACATGGGTTTCTACCTGGCAGATTAGTAACATCAAATTTATTATACTGCACTAATATCTGGACGCAGTTACTTGTTAGATCTGAACCTATTGATGTTATTTACCTTGACTTCAAAGGTGCATTTGATAAAGTCGAAATTGGATTTCTTATGAATAAAATAGGACTATGGTATACGAGGTAAAATCTTAAAATTAATTCAAACTTTTCTCTCTGAGTTAGTTTTCCACAGCAGGATTCATAAGTCGTTTTCTAATCGTAGGCCAGTACTTAGCGGGGTGCCACAGGGTTCTGTGTTGGGATCTTTATTATTATTGATATTTGTAGTGGACCTTTTACAGCATATTCAGTCCTTGAGTTGTATGTTTGCAGATGACACCAAATTCTTCGGAAATCCGCTAAAGAACAGAGTAGCGATAAAGGAAGTTGCTGAGCAAACTGACTTGGGAGTAGTAGTCACATCCAAACTGCAGTGGCCCTGTCAAGTGGCTAAAGCAGTTAAGATGGTAAATTGTATAATATTTTTAATATCGAAGTCTTTCTGCGATCCGTCTCCGAATTTACTTCGTAAATTGTATGTGACCTATGTTCGGCTGCACTTGGAGTTCGCTATTTCCATGTAGTCTCTCTGAAGGTGGAAAATTTGCCCTACTATCTCCAATCTTATTTTTCCACTACTTTCGACCTTTCTAATTAGTTTTATATAGCTTCAATCTACGACAAACTCATTTATGATATCCTTTTGTACAGGATTGCCAATAGGACGATAATTAACTATGATAGTTCTGCCCTTTTCTTGTATACGAGGGTTGCCTTTTATATTTCGGGATTTGAGGTCAAAAACAATTATTGACCAAAAAAAGTGGCTTTAGTATTTTTCAAAATATTCTCCATGAAGATCAATACACTTTTGCATGCGTTTGAACCAATTTTCGAAGCACTTTTTCCACTCCGATTGAGGCATTTTCTACTCCGATTGTCAAATTAAGTGGGATCCAAAGCGAACAAATCTGACGGCCAAATGTTCATGCAATAGTGAATGTATGTGTTATTGTATTTTATTGTATTTTATTACATTCTATTGTAATCTATTTTATTAATTTTTGATTATTTTTGACAATTTTAAACTTTTTATATTTCGACCTGATAGAATGTAAATTAATAATTATCAGCGTTTTATTGTATCTTATTGTGTTTTATATTATTTTATTCTATTATATTTCAATTTAGTAATTTATTTAATTTTTGAGAATTGTTAAAGAAATTAATATACTTTTAGACTTGACAGATTGTAATATCAGCGCTCTACTGTGTTTTATTGTGTTTGCTGTATTTTATTGTATTTATTATGTTGTTTCCTACTATTTATTTTATACTGTTCTTGTATTTCATTGATATGATAACTTCCATCCCATTCTGTTTCGCACGTAACCAAATATGACTATGCCTATCACATCAATGCATGCATGTATACCCACACATAATTGTATTTTGTATATGAAGGTTAATAAAATTATTATTATTATTATTATTATTATGCTGGTCCCACTAATGCCCAAGGATACCTCAATCTCACGATAAGTCATATGACGATCTTGCAGTATCAGTTCACACACAGAATCAATGTTTTCCGGAACAACAACCGATTTTGGACGACCTTCACGAAATTCGTCCTTAGGCGAACTACGGCCACGATTTGGCAAATCATCGATAAACAGTAATCCTTGATGGTGCTTCATTGTCAAAAGTCGAACTAAGTTGATAGATGCACTGTTGTTGAGTTTAATCCACGTCGAATGTTGTAAAAAATAATCGCTCGAAAATGTTCACGATTTAATTTTGTTTTTGGCAGAGATGAATTTTTTCAAGTTACTGTACACAACACAAATAGCGCTCGTCCGTCAAAACGTTCTGAGTACGTATACCGCTAAAATGTCAAACTTTACGATAGCAGCACTAGTTTAGCACAACGCCGAAATATAAGAGGCAACCCTCGTATATATATTTAAAAAACGTTATTTCTAATGAGTATTAAATTCCTGCGTGAAATCTACATTTTAAGGCCTCTTAAAGGAAATTTAAGTTTAGATTAGGGCCTCCTTAGAAAACATGCGTTAAGCACCGCAGTAGCTTAATCCGGCACTGGGAATACCTTCTCTTTCTATATTAAAAACTTTTTGTTTTGTGCCACACAGATTTCCTTTTAGTTTGTAATTCTTATTATAATGATTTATGTGCGATGCTGCTTATTATGTTATGGTGGTAAAACTGTTTAAAATACCGGTGAGTTTACAAGTCTAATCTATGCAAATATGTGGTAAAAATGCAAAGTGAGAATACAAATACTGTAAGTCATTGTCCTCTCGCTGGTTCAGCTCGCGTATGAGATTGTTACACTTCGCTACATCTCATTAAGTGTTAAAATGACATGTTCGTCGTAGGATCAAAATTCTAATGACATAACAGTAGATCTGACGTATTTGTCTAATGGTAAATTATGGTTCATTATTAAGTCATAAATAAATTCTGAAACTAGAACATGATATATATCTTGATTCAATAATCTAAGATCCAATTTTTAACAAAGGTGGACCACTTCTCTGTCACTGACTACATTTTTGGGAATTGTCCGATTTTAATACTTTTGTGTTTAAACACATTTTAAAGTACAAGACATAAGGATTGCGAAATATCACACAAGTAAAGAAGTCGGAAAAGTTTAAATCAGTCATTAGTTAAACGTGTCGTTTAAAACGATGGTGTCATTTTTTAATACGAGGGTCGTCTCAAAAGTAAGTTACACTTATTTCTTTAATCCGTGTGGTTGGCGGGAAAAGTCTGGAAATTTCAGAGAATTTACGTCTGGGTGTAGTAGCAGCACTGTAAAATTTCTATGCGCTTGCGTCGATCGATCCAGCAGTCAGGCTCCAGCTACTATGGAGACTCCACTTGCTCCTACCACCGATTGCGAAGTTCGTGGTAGTAGCATTTTTATTTTTTACCGTCAAAAAACGAATAACATCACGAAATTCGCAATCGACGGTAGGAGCAAGTGGAGTCTCCATAGTGGCTGGAGCCTGACTGCTGGATCGATCGACACACGCGCATAGTAATTTTACAGTGCTGCCACTACACCCAGACGCAAATTCCCTGAGACTCCCAGATTTTTCCGCCAACCACACGGATTAAAAAAAAATAGTGTAACTTACTTTTGAGACGACCCTCGTATATAATAGAACCTTCATATATCGAAGTCCATGGATCCAGAAGAAAAAGATGTATAGAAATTACATATATTTGTACATACCTGAAAACGCACATTAATATAAATATAAACCAAATTAAGATTAAAGGACACAAATAACGAAAAAAATACACAGGAATTTATTTAAAAAATTTATTATATAAAGAACATACCTTACCTTGACAGCTCGTTATATATATATATATATATATATATATATATATATATATATATATATATATATATATATATATATATATATATATATATATCCTTCGTCGAAGCAAAAGTGTCTATTTTTGCTTTCATCGGCAACGTTTTGTCCAACCTAGTCCGACTATAGTCTCCTTTTGATTGTGACGTCAAAAGTAACAGCCGTTTCACAACATGGCACGTGTTGTTGCATTTGAACTGCTGTCAAAAGTGTCGGTCTGAAATGAATATCTCCGAGCGACTAATGAAAATTAACCAGAAAAACTTTTATATTCATCCATTCATAGACAGAACTACCAAATACTATCGTTGTTTTATTTCTATCATCCTTAGAACATGGTTCGGAAACTTTTGACGCCTACCTCGTACTTCGAAAAACTGAGAAACTCAACAAAAGAACAAGATAGGGATTTTTTTATTTACATGTCCTTTTTTGAATTCTCTATACTTTACAGTACAGAGATAGTACAAATTTCAACCCTCCTCAATTAGTTTTTTGGCCACAATGTCTACAGTAGAAATAGAGAGAGACATACAGAGACACATGTGTGATGATAAAACATTTACTTGGTTACACCTACGAAATCCTAACAAAAAATACTTAACCAGTTATAATTCTTCCAATATCTTTTCATTTATTTTTTCTGCTTCCTTTTTTATTTATTTTTTTTTTTACATTAAAGTAGTACGGCATAAATGTGGGGTTGCAACTTTTATAGGTACCAGTTATTAGAGGTAATATAAGTTAAAAGTTAGTAACTATAAATAATTCTAGATAAACATTTATTTTTGTACAAGATTACTTTAAAAAAGTGCAGTTTTTACATCACAACCGTAAATCTGTTATTATTAGAGACCGGTAAAAATATGCAACGGTACTTTTGCCACAGGCGTGCTATTTTAAACTTTATTTTAACAAAAAAACAACAAAAAACAAAAGAATAAAACACTTGTACCGCAATGAATTCTTATCTTAATAACGACACCTCATTATTTTGGGATTATATCCGAAATAGGTACTTCCGGACACTCCTTTGCCATTGGTCAGTTTTTGATAAGATATTAAATTTTTATACGCTACACTATTTGTCAGCAGGGCACATGTGCCGCTTTTTATCGAAAAACACCTAACTAAAGTACCGTTGCATATTTTTGCCGGACTCTAGTTATTATGTTCGGATTAAATGTTCTGTTAAAGATTTGTTTTTTACTGTTAGCTGATTGCTTCGTTTAATTTCCGTGTAGGTCTTCCAAGTATTTTTATTTCAGCTTTTGATTAAGATCGACCAAAAAAAGGCTCCGTTTTTGCACCATTTTGCACAAAATTAATTTTTGCGAAAATAGAAACTGTTAAAATACCTGCACACGTTAACACGGTAGCTGGCACACCAAGTTTCAATCGACGTGGAACCTGCTGGCCTCTTATAGGAATAGAATAAATCTGAGTTGGCAATGCGCAGGCGTGCAACGTAAGTAGTATGTTCTCACACTGAATGCAAAATAGCCTGCTAGCATAAATTAGGGTAGGAATTTAAAAGAAAGCGCGCGATGTTTTTGATAAATTTTATATTATAATAAATATCTTGCGATTATTATTACGAAAAATTTATTATTTGTTAGTTGTCTTTATTGGGCGTTGCACAAACCTGCAAACCAAAGCAAAAGTCGCCATTGTATTCAAATAATATTTTAATAGTGATCTTTTCTTGTGTTTCAATATTACTAAATATTGCTTCTGGTTTCTCAGTAACGCATCGGTGGGAACTACTATTTTAAAATATAGTTTTGGAAAGTAGAAAACATTTAAGAATATATTAAAATGGATTACATCTATGTACTTATATCATAGGAGGCATAACTCACACTGTTAAGTGTCAGAAGATTAGGATTCTTGGATGTTGTACATGCTTAATGTCGACTAGATTACTTTTACATCAACTCGTTTGTCAGTCTCATTAATCACCACATAGAAATTTATGCATACCAAAAATGTGTTCTACAACAAAGGTGTAACTCTCTTTTCTACATTTTAAAACGGTGATGCTAAAATAAACGAAAATCTTATTAACATTATGTGGGTAGATTGCAAATTCAAATAAACGCATTAAAAAAAGAAAGGAGTCATTTATGAATATGAGACAGTTAGCTAAACATCGATAATCGAATCTCACTTAACCCGATGTATGTTAATTTGGATTTGGCGAAGACTTAAACGCGTGGAGTGTCAATATTGATTCTGGCCATTAGTTAACTGTCTGACTAAATACAGATATTGATATCCATAGTTTGTCATTAGAACCACTAAATATTCATGTGCTTGTTTTGTACATGTTAATGTCTTGCCTATAAATAAATCTAACTTGTCTTAATTATTAACAAACTGAAGATAAATAGTAGTTAGGTTACTGTTACAAGTATTTAATAAGTTACAAGGCGCCAACTACTGATGTTAACCGTTTAACTGTATAATTCTTATTTGTACAAAAAAAATCTCTTATGTGTACGTGATAAGGATCCTTCATTTTTAAATAAGTTCCTCAAGCATCTTCGTTTACTATAGCCAATCTAGTGCTGCTCTTCACCAGTTCTTAACATTTATCTTCTGTAGGTCCTTACACCCTGACTCATATTAGGGGATTCAAGGAATGTAGATGCAGACATAGATGACCATATACCGGGTGAATTATTTAAGGAGCTACATACATGTTTCACATATAATATTAATGAAGTGAGTAATTTCATTTGCAACATAGCAAATTATGAAATCAATCTCATATCCATGACAACAGATATGCAATGGTATTTAGATAAAATAGTTATTTGACATGATAAAGTTCCTAGACGGCTAAAAAATAGTAAATTAGAAACAATAAATGAATTTTTATTAGTTTGTTTATGTTTACAAACAAACAAAAATAATAATTTCCTTAGTAGCTAACTCCAAAAAATATTTAAAAAAATAATATTTTGTCTTTTTTTATGGATACGATAAGAGTTTTTTGTTGGTTCTCGTAAATAGGGTCCCTAACTATTGAATGGTATCTAACAAAGGTGTAGCACAAAGAAAAAATAGGAGTAGAAAATTTGCGTGTGCTATGAATTATAAAAGTAAGCATTTTCAGTGCTGATGAACAAATATTATCTACATGTGTTTTAAATGTTAATTTAGTAACAAACATTACACCCCTAATTCTATTACAACGCTCGAGTTTGAAACAAGAAATTGAGTAAAAAAAATCTGAATTACTTTTCTGTGTGAATAATAATATTTTGCATTCAGACAGAATAAGTTTAAGTCTGTTATTTCCTTATTATTTCCTCTGGACCTGTTCGTGCCTTGTTAGAAGTTCATTATTTTTTTATGAGGTTGCTTTATGGCATCTGGGCCATATGATCCACCCACCTGTTTCCGCAGCATTTGATGGTTGCTATTATATCAAGTCTGTCTATATTACGATGGCCTTCCAGAAAGTAAAAAACATTTGATTATTATTGTAGTGTACATAGTACTTTTAATTTAAAATATGAATCATTACGTTTAACAGAATATACGTATAATATTTATGAACAGTTAAAAGACAAGTAGTGTTAGTCCGAGATAGATGAACCAATTTTTTTAACATCGAATAACTGTGGAAATTGAAGGGATAAAATCATATAAATGTACAAGATAATAAGTATTCTTTTATTCAGTATTTTGTATCTATAACAAAATTTAAATAGCAAATTTATGAGATAAACATAAATTAAATAATGACGTTACTGGTCCATCTTACCCTATGCTGTGGGTTAGATGAGTCACTTATAAAATTGCATGAAGTTCAGATGAACCACCTAAAAAAGACACGCTTGGTGATACCAAAATCTACACATAACGCATTGAATCCAATCTTCTTTCTGCTTCGTAAATAAATACTCTTCTCCGCAGCCAGCACAAATATTTTCATTATTTCATACATACTGGAATCGCTATCATTTTATATCACTTGCTCTGAATCAGAAGAAGAATCAGTTTCATTTTTCTTTTGCATTTTTTCTGGCCTTCCTTTTGCTTATTTAATTTCTATTCCAGAGTCTTCTTTTTATTATTATTATTATAATTTTTTTTCTTTCAGAAGTCAATATTTTTGACGGAGTTTAAAATTATAGCAACTTGTCTGCCACGTTTTTTAGCTGATTGTATCCCAAACGTTGATGGAATTGTAGATAGTTCATTCAAGAGAGTGTTTGGTGTTGATTTAGGAAAATTTCCAAATTGCAATACGGTAATTTTTCAGCTTAGATTTGTTTCCATGAAATGAATGATTCCGGCATAATAATGGAATTTCCGTGATTTAAAGAATGCCCTATCTAAGGGCTTTAGATAGTGTGTAATATCATTATTTTTGGCTTAATTACAAATTAGAGCAAAAGAAATGTGTTAAACCCAACTAATAGAACATTTTTTAAATGGTCCAACTCACCCACAAACCTCGTGGACCATCTCTCTCAAGCATCAAGGAGAGATGGACCACCATGAAATTACATCAGAAATCACAAACATGCTAAATTTTGAGGTTATATTATAAACATTGAACTTAAACGGTTATATTAAGATTTTAATAGGGGATAGGCATGATTTTTTTATTTTTTATTATATTCCTCTTGTTGCATATTAACATAAAAAACAGTATTGCATTTTTTTTTTAATTTGAAGGCTTAAAAAAATCATAAATGTAAATAGCGCGAGAAAACCACGTGTGGCGTCATACCCTACATAAGTTTACTACGTATAGCCTATCCAGTCTACAGCGTACAGCCTACACAGTCTGTCGTGAACTTATTTGCTTGTATAACTTTTATAGATTGTGTAAAGATAGTGATTTTAATTAAAATAAAGTTTAATTCTATAAAAACATTTTATACATGTTTACCGAATTAAATTTTATATTAAAATATATAATCTATATTGCAGTATTTCAATTACGTCTCTAACGTTTTGTAACTTCATGTAAACAATGTAGTAAAATTCTGACATCTAAATTACATAAATATTTACATTTTACAGAGTTGCAGCGTTTATATAGTTTACATAAAGTTATAAAATACATAAATGGTTTACTTACAAGTCTGTTTTTCCATGTATTTCTTCAGCACTGTAGCATTCATTATTTTTTATAGATTCCATGAGCATAAAAGCATCAATGTTGGGTAAATTATCACTCTGAGCCCTAACAAAATCTTTATCTGCCATTTTAAGAATAAATGCGTGAAAAATTGTTTAAAATCAAATACAAAACTCTCGAACAATACAATATACACATGTAAAGATTATTTTGTAGTCTGGGAAGTCTAGGGTTTGACGTCATGCTCAGTCGTATTTACTCGGCAACCTTCGCGCTGTGGTCGGTTTATTTCAAATTAACAATATTTTAATTAAAAAATTTGGCTGTAATATTAATTAAAATGTGATTTTTGTTTTGTTAGGTGACAAAACTAACATTAACATATCAAAAAAATGTAGTTTTAAGGAAATATAAATTTTATGCGTATCCCCTATTATTGAAAGATCCGATCTACAAAAAAAGTAACAGATGATATAAGATATGAGTGAAAAAATATTTACCTATTTTTGTCAGCTGATAAAAATTTTTCGGGAAAATAGTAAAACAGCACAAAAATTATCACGTTCATTAGGTGTCATTTACACAAAATGGCACTGTACGTTACATACTAGTACCATCTGGCGAGTATTATTTGAGTTATACGCAGTGGACCAACTCTCCCGGTGGTCCAATCTAACCCGGACTTACCCTAAGTATACAGAGATATCAAAAACAAAACTACTTACAAGAGATGATAACATGATTATTTAAATGGTAACTTGTTCACCACTCTACCCCCGCGATTATGATGGAGTACAATATCAGACTGGTATCTTTTCAGAAATCGTACTTGTCACAACCGAGTTGATTAACTTGAAGTTGGAAAAACTGTTTTCTTGGTGGATGTGCTGTTTCCTGTTGATACAGTTATGGCGGTACCGATGACATTATCTGCAATTACATACGCCACTTTGAGTTGATCAATACGAATCGTTTCATCTTGTTCGTTTTTCTTTACGATAAATTTTTTGTCTCCTCGTCCGATGACAAAGTTAAGTATGGTTTTTGCAAGATAACTTGTTTTCCTTCATGTCATATAAATACATAGGAAGTTTACATAAATCCCTTGGAATAAGAATGTGTTTATCTTTGTGACTTGTGATTAGTGAGTTGTAGCAGTTGCAAATTTTTTCAAAGCTGCCTAACGAAATCAACCGGTTCTAAAGGATCTAATGTTGGATTTTGTGTTGGAAATTCACCACGGAGACGTTGTGAATCTCCATATGCAATTTCAGCAACAGTTGCTCCAATTCAGGGGAATCCTCAAGAAGTTCAGGGGAACTCTGGATGGTCAGGGACCTCAAGGAGCTGTGTTTATTTTTTTTGACTCTACTCTGAAAGTTCAGGGACCTCAAGGAGTTCGGTGAAACTCTGGATGATCAGGAACCTCAGGGAGACGGGCAAAACTAACATCATGTTTTCATATCCTTTGTTTTATTTTGCAGTCATTAAATTCTGAATATTCCGCGAGGACGTGGCAGGAGCAGGACGGCCGTGTTAGGATAGCAGGTAGTTTTATTTTGAAGTTAAATTTAGATGATGCGGCGAGGACGCGGCAAAATCTGGACGGCCGACTAGTTCTTGGACGTTCTTTGTAATATATTACGATAGCAACTATAACATGACATATATGTGACAGATTGTAAATAGACGTGGTAATAAATGCTTATTTGTGCCTGCATTTCTGTGGTTTTAAACGCTAGAAAGCGTTTATATATATATATATATATTGTGTGATTTAGGAGTATTTGCTTAAAAACGGAAGCTAATGGAGTATATGTATACATACTTTGTCAAAAGAGAATATAAAATATTCTATAAAATATTTTAATATCTCAGTAGGTAATTATTTTTTGTCTTTCATGTTTGTCTTCATTATAAAATAGTGATTCTGTAAATAAGTAGATGAAATATTTTAAAAAATTATAATAAAATATATACCTACCTTATTTTGTTTTAATTATCTTACGTTCTTAATTACATTTAGCAATCATCTAGTTATTGGATATAATTTATTGTATTCTTTTTTTTTTTTTAATAATTATTGGTTGCCTCAGCTACTAGGGCTATTGGCCACCAGGTTACATAATGGTTTACATGCATATATTTGTACAAATGAGTTATTTTAAGTTAAATTTTTGATTTGATGTTGATGTCCTTAAGGTATTGAATGCTCTGTCTTCTATATCGGTGTTATTGGCTAGCAGGTCCTTTAGAGTTGCTAGTAGGGTATTATTTGCTCTCTGTAGTTGGTACTCTTGGCAATCTAGAAGGATGTGTTCTACAGTTAGGCGAGTGTTAGATGTACTGCATTGTGGCGGGTCGGTTCTTTGGAATATATGTACGTGGGTGTACATGGTGTGCCCAAGTCTCAGTCTTGTTAATATCACTTGCTCTCTTCTGTTAGTGCGGGAGGACCATTTACCTACACTATCTTTTATTTGGTGTAAGTGGTTATTTTGGTTATTTTGAGTTTATGTTTAGTTGTTTTGCATATATTGAGTTATCGACTAGGATAGCAACACCTCCGCTGGCTATGTTGGTGTTCTGCCGATCTCTTCTAAAAACTGTAAAATTGCGTAAATTTACTTACTGTTGGGGTTGTAGACGGGTTTCTTGAATACAGATATAGAGTGCTTTTGTTTGTTTAATTAATTGTTGAATCTGGTAGTCGTTTATAAAATCCGTTTGGGTTCCACTGTATAATAGCCATATTAAATTCTTAGTCATCTTCTTCTTCGTCTATTTGTTGCATAATTTTGGTTTGGAGTCTTGGCTCTTTTGGGGGGCTCTACTCTTCAGTTTGTTTAGTATTTCGAGAAATTCATCTATATCGTCTATATGTTCTTTTACTATGGAAAGGGGGTCGTTGCTGCCTTGTACATTTTCTACGATGATTTTTAGTGTTTCATATGTTATTTTAAATTCATTATTGGCAAATAAGTACTTTATGGGTTTCAAAATTTCTTCGCTTTGATCAGGCGTCAGTTATGGACTAAGTGAGCGTTGTGTGAGTGGTTTAGATTTTTTGGTTCTTCTCGTTTCATTTGTTTCCTTTTGTTCATGGCCAGTGATATCTTTGTTTAGGGAATCGTTACTGCTAGCCTCGTGGAGTGGTCTTTTCTGACCAATACTTGATGAGATTTGTTCCTGATTTTTCTCTTCTGTGGGGACACTAGTATTGATTTCAGTCGATATTTCATTTAAATTGCTTATATGTATAATTTCTTGTAAGTTGTTTATTTGTTTATTTTCCTTTTGTTGTTGGTTGTTTTCTTCGCTAGTTTTTTCAAGATTATCTTGTGTGCTGTCAGTGTTTTTAATTTGTGGTTGTTCAACTCTATTTTGATTTTGAGGGCAGTTATCGGCTAGGTGACCTCTCTGTCTGCAGATAGAACAGGGGACGTCCGCAGCCATATAAACAGTGTATGATGTGTCATCATACACTATTTCCACTCGGCGGGGGATTGGTACATCTTCTTCAGTTATGTATACTTGGCGACGTGAGGTAAATACATGTTTGTAGTCGTCTCTTTTACATCCAGCGTGCAAGTAATTAATGGGTGATACCATTTTCAAGCCAAGGTTTGTTATTTCTTGTTCGAGAATTACGTTTGGAAGAAGAGGGCAAACATTTGAAATAATTAACCGTATCGCAGGAGTACTGTATCTTCTTAAGTCGACTTTTTGGTTGTTTATGGTAATTTTGTTTTGTTTGTGTTGTTCCATAATTGTATCTACATGTTCCTTTTTTTTAAAGAACATATATAGCTTTTTATTTTTTTTGTACGCATGTACTAGGTTGGGGGCGCTTACTATATTTCCTAATAAATACATATATTCTTCCAGGTCGATTTCTTCGTTTGGGTTGACTACTATTCTTTCTTCTTTTCGTGCTAGTAAATCCTTATTTTTAGCTGCTTTTGCATAGTTCATTTTATTTTGTAGTTGGTTGTTTTGATCGTTTGAAGGGTTTTGAATTGATGTTGATGGTTTTGATGACGTATTTAGTGCATCCATTTTGATTTTAAATTCAAATATAAATATTTGATTTATTTTATTTGAATGCTCATTTTTTTGACTTAATCCGTCAGGTGAGATACCTGACAAAATCTGCAAATGCAGATCTGCCAGGTAGATTGATTATTGCAATTGCTGTATATTAGATGTCGTTAGATGTTACAGACAAAAAATAAGACATGAAATAAAGACTGGAGATTTATAGGTTAGTTTTTTTATAAATATAAAAGGATGAAGTTTATCATGGAAATGGTGTTAGTGATAATGCAAGTATTTATAATGACGAATGTAAGTGAGAAATTAAATATAATATTAAATTTGCCCGTGTATATTGGTGAGTAATAATATCACATACTGTTCACTGAAAATCAGGGGCGTCATTTCTATTGTATTCTTATAGTATAATTTTGACACCGGTCTTGAAGTTGAGTTGTACAATATATTCGCGTTAATTTAATACCAACTATGATTATGTATAATCGTTGTTAATTATTTGTAAATTCGTTGTTAAATTTCATGTTAACATAGTTTGTTTTTAAACTAGCTGTACAGAAATAATCTCAGGCCAAAAAACAGATTTTTTTTACAAAATAAGTTAATTATTTAAATTTTGTTATAATCCCGAAAATCCCGGGATTTTAAAATCTGAATCCCAAAAATCAAACGGGATTCCAGGATTGCAATCCCTATGACCAGGGCTCGGACTTCTTAGGCAAATCTGCACTAACGATATTATTAATGAGATGTTCATAGACGTTGAAAAATTCACATCATAATATCAATAAATGGGTACTCGTTGTCTAAAATCATTCCTGTCTTATTAATACAAATGCTACTACATGTTTTTCCATAATGTGCATTGTTGAATGCAATATCATTGTGAGATGTTATCATTGTTAAGAAATGTTATTAAAGAAAAATATTTCTTTTAATGCCAACGTCAAATACATTCAAACCTGTAATATTTTGAACCATTATTTAATCTGTATAAACTTTCCAGTCAACTATTTTTTTTTTCTGAACTGTGAACAGAGCTGAACAATAATTCTTATAGGTATTTAGATTTAGAGCAAGATAGTAGAGACACGAAGAAAGTTTACGAAGCCAAAGTAACTAAAGGAAGACGCCGAGGAAGACCGAGAAAGGAGTGGAGTGACGAAATCAAAAGTGCAATAGAGAGAAGAGACATCACCTGGAATGGAGCGAAAAGTAGGACGAAGAATAGGAGTTAATGGAAAAAGCTGTGGCGCCGTTCTCCCACGAAAGAAGAGAACAAGTACAAGTAGCAATCAAACTCTACATACAAAGCCTGACACCAGTGTTGGTAAAAGGGCTCAACGATTAAGTAAGTAAGTAAGTAAGTAAGATTTAGAGCATATACTTGCAAACACTTCTTGAATCTATCTACTAATATTCACTTTTATACAATAATAGTAATTATAGCATTTTTAAAATATATTTCTTTCTGAAAGAAAAACTTGTAGACATTTTTTTTATTATTGCTATTTATTTTTTTATTATTTTGGAAAATACTAAAATGGCTGAATTAAATTTTTTACAACAGATTTTAACAGAATATGGATTTAGTGATCATTTTCAAGTTATTACCGAAAAACAACTGTATACTTTGTAAAAAATATATAATATGCAAAAAAATAAATCATTTAACTTCACACGTCAGTGGAAAGATAAATAGAACTAATGTCGATGGAATCCCGTTCAGCCATGGAATGTTTCAAAGAATAAGAATTGTCCTGGTTAATTGCCGAAGCAGTAAAGGCCATAAAAAAAATTAAACAAGTATCTCGTGACTTTGGCTTTTATTTAAATAATAAAATCGACGTCGTTCTTCAGAGAAATCCAGACCTTCGTATATTAACACAAATTTATTCCGATTGCCCCGATTTTTTAAAACCATATTTTAATCAACATCGAAATTATTTTTGCAGAGCCCCCGTCATTACTTGTGAAGTCGAAAGAACTTTTTCAAGATTTAAAAATATTCTTATGTCAAGCAGAAATAGTTTTTCTAACGAAAATTTAGAAAAAGTCATTTATTTTTATTAATATTTTCAAGTTGAAAACTATATATGAAAAACCTCAATACGGTGACTATGGTCAGTGTGTAACACAGTAATTAGGGTCTTCACAGTTAAATTTAATTGGAATACAAGAGATTAAACTCATTATGAGCGTATTAAAAATGGATAAAGTACAAGTTTCGGTTTTGACAAGTTCGGCACATGAATAAAATGAATAGTATTTATTGAAAAAAAAAAACGTGCCGCTCGCAAGCGACAGTGACGGCTTAGGTCTAGCTATGTCCTAGCTCTACCTACGACTGAGAGACTCCGAGATAAAATCTTGGATGATTGTCCAATGAGGATTTTTAGGCTGATCTGTGTTAATTTAACTAATCAGCAATATGGGATTTATCACAGTAAACAAAATTCTAAATTTTTTCAATGATATTTATAAATAAATTTAAAAGCAAGTCATATTGCGTCGATAAGTTTTCTTTTAATACTATTACACAATTATAATAAACAGAATTGCCTATTGTTAATATTCGGGTTTTTTTAATGACAATCATAAATATATTTCAATTGAAATGGAATTATTGTTATCCGAAATTACGAAGAGTTTAATTGTAATTTATTATTGGTACAGATTCACCGTTAAAATTATTATATTATTAATATAGTTAGTACCCAATTATTCTTTTTAAAATTTGTTTTTCTATTTTACATTCATAAGATCATGAAACTGAATATAGTGTTATAATGAGTTTCATTATGACACTAAACATTTTATTTCATAAAACTGGTAAAATTGGTACAGTAATCTGCAAATTTTACAAAACATAATTGATAGCTATCTTGAATAATATAAAACTGTCAAACCAGACCAGCCAACCGCTATATTATCGATAAAGTTCTTGATTATATAATGCAAATTTATTATTTTAAAATGCATGAAAAAGCAAAATGGAAAAATAGTATAAAAAACTAGTTTTTATACTATGTAACGCATAGTATAAAAATTTGCCAATTAGAAAACTTGTGTTTTTATACACTATAATAATACACTTAATACACTATTAAGCCAAAATATTCTAGTGTATTTAATTAAATATTATTGTATATCGCTTCCATAAAATTCAGCTGATGGCTCGGGTGCAATCGTCCAAAATAAATAACGTAAATTTGACAATACCTAAAACACTAAAACTATTAGTAAGACCAACCATTAGTTTATATCTGCTAAATCTTAAATCTAGGTTATATAGCTAAGATCAGTCCAGTGACATCTTTTATTTGTCTTTGTTATCTTTAATGGAATATATACTCTGACACTTGCAAAATGCTCTGCTTTTACACAAACCAGTAAACAAGTTCGAAGGGCTTGGTTCTCTTCAGTCTTCGACATATGTTCTCGTTGTCTAGCAGCTGAAGAGCTTCTGCGCTTTCATGTAGGTGTAGCCTGTTTTCGTGCTTCTTTGCAAACCTTTTGATTTCTTCTTCAACAGTTAATATTCCCAAATCTCGATGAAGGTCGGCATTTCTGACAAACCAAGGAGGGTTAGCCATTTCATGTAACTCCTTATTTTGGACAGTTTGTATCTTACGTGTATTTGTATTTTTTGCATACCCCCAAAGTTGTATTCCATACAGCCATGCTGGTCTAATAATTTGTTTGTAGATCAAAATTTTGTTATAAATGAGAGTTTTGAATATTTACCAATAATCCATCTCTATTGTGAGATTTTAATTTTAAACTCCTTCTCTTAATATGTTCCTTCCACTTCAGTTTGGCATCCAGAGTCATACCAAGATATTTTACAGTGTTTGCGTATGCGACAATGGCTTCATTAATTGTTATTGCTGGAGGGTTTCTCAGTCTTTTATTTGTAAAATTGATATGAACGGATTTTATTTCATTTAATTTAATTTTCCACTATTTGGCCTATTCGTAAATGATATCACTATATGTTTTTTTGGTGTAGATTTTTTTTTTTTTACCTGTTGCCAATAATGCTGTATCATCCGCGAATATAGCCAATTTCACCTGATTCACTTTTGGAATATCACTGGTGTAGAGTACATAAAGGACAGGTCCAAAGACACTCCCTTGTGGCACTCCTGCTTGGATTTCTTTCAGTTCTGAATAGGCCTCTTCTTGTTTTATTCTAAAGAGTCTATTAGAAATGTAGGAATTTAAAATTTCCACATATTGGTAAGGCAACATTTTCTTAAGCTTGCAGATGAATCCTTCATACCGTACTTTATCGAAGGCTTGTGCGACATCAATAAAAAAGGCCGAGCAGACATTCTTTTCTTCAAATGCTTTTTCTATTAAGTCAGTAATACGATGTATTTGATCTATCGTTGAGTGCTTAGGTCTGAATCTAAATTGATGGTCAGGAATCAGTTTTGCATTCTGTATGATTGGTTTTCGTTACAACTTTGATATTGTAGGTAAAAGAGAAATTGGCCTATATGATTCGACAGCGTGTGAAGGTTTACCAGGTTTTGGCAACATAATTACTTCTACTACTTTTCAATTTGCCGGCACATGTTTCAGTCTGAACGCAGCATTGAAAATATATGCTAACAACACAATTCCTTTTCTTGGCAGTTGTTTCAGAATCTGCCGTGTGATTAGATCAAAGTCCGGTATTTTTTTGGGGCTCAGATTATTTTTAATTTCGTCAGCTACTTCTTTCGGCGTAACTGGAGCAATTTCTTCTGATATAATATTTTCTACATCTGTTGGTGTAAAATTATTTTGTATTTGGTTTGGTGTAAATACATCAGCAACTAGCAAATAAATCCGTTTCTTGTTGGTATTCCCAAACCCAATCGCCTAGCCCATTTCTAATAAGCGGTGTTGATCTAATTGGCCTTTTCATTCTTTTTGTAACCTTCCACAATGAATAATCTGTTTCTTCCACAGCTGTTCAGTTTGTAAGAAACGAGTTCGGTGAATCACATTTAAATTTATAAATTTCACATTTTAACTGCTGTAAATTTCTCAGATTCTGTATCAATTTGTTCAGTCGTTTTTAATTGAACATTTAAATTTATTTCTTGTTGTAGATTAATTCGGAAGCTTTCCCAATCCGTTGTTTTGTTAACGAGTGTTGGTTTAGCTTTTTTTAAATGATATTTTCACGTAGTGTCATGACAACAGCTGAATGATCAGATTCTAAAAGAAGTCTTTTAAAAATTAGTCGAAATTTTATTAATTGGGTAGACCTATGCAGAGATAAAAATTTCATAAGATAGAATTCCTCTAGTGTCCAATACCGCATTGAGGCAGATCTTATATAAATCGACGTAAAAATAAAATACGTGCAAATTTCATCGAAATGCCCGTGGTCACCTAAAGACGACTGCAAAATGAAACACTTGCAAACGCCGACTGAACAAAGTTACATGTGTTTTTGCTAAAAACAATGAGTTGAGTGCAAAAGTTGATGTAATACGGATTTTTGCCTTACATTAAATCTTTAAAAAAAAAGTAAATAATTTACAGAACTAAAGGGTCTATAATTCTTGAATTATAAATACACCAGAAAAATAATAGAATTATTGTTCTTTTTTTATCCATATAAACCTTTTCGCACTACCTGCCCAGATCCGACTCGGGGCGGACTTACCATTTATAGGAAAACAGGCAATAAGTTACACATTAGGTTATATTTGAATATAAATTTAGCATTAGTGACCCTCCATTAACCTAGTGCAATGGTCTTCAACTTTCTTGCATCTGCGGAACCCTACAGTTTAAATGCAATTTCTTTGGAACCCCAAGGCAAAAAGACAAAAAAAGACTGTCTTTTTTGAATTATAAGTTTGTCAAACGTTTTAAAATAATAATTTAGATGCTTACTATTGAATTTAGTCTTGCTATTACTTTTTACATTTTAAATAATGCAATTTTACTTTTTAAATAATGCAATACCTACCTAATATAATTTTGAATGCAAAATATTTTGTTAAATGATACATAAAAAATAGAAATATAAATTTTTATAAAAAGAGTTGCGGAACACAGATTGAATACCACGGGCGTAGTGTAATGTTTTGGCTAAGAAAAAAAAAAAAAAAAAAAACTGGGGTACTAGAGGGTTAATTCCTCTTCGTATTAGTATAGTATTTCCAAAATGGAATGGCTGGTCTTGTTAAGCAGCCTGATACTTAATTCTGTAAAAAGAATATGAGTGGTATTAAAGAAATTTTAAATTTAAATAGAGTAGATGTATAATTGAATTATAACACTAGTTCAATTGAAGTTGCTTAAAAACCATTAAAGATATTTTCCAAATTCAAAATCCTATTGTTTCTAAATTTTAGGGGTTGTTATACTTGTTTGTTAGTTAATTTTCAACGTTCGTAAGGTGCATGCATTAAAAACATGGCTACACCGACAGAAAGTGACATTATAGGACAATTAATTAAAGACGAAAGAAGTGCAATAAGTAGTGATTTGTGGAAAAATGTGTAGAACATGTAAAGACAATTCAACATTTTTTTTTATAAATCCACCAAATAAATCTTCAATAATTATTAATTTAAATGACAGTGATAGTGACACAAACTCTGATAGTGATATAAACAATGATAATAGTGATAACGATTAATATTTTAATTTTAAATTACCATAAATTGACAAGTTCAAAGAAAAAATGATTTTTATTTATGCAAATTTGAAGTATTTAATATAGACTATAAAGACTTTAAAACAAAACGATTTTTAAACATGCCTATATTTATAATTCAAATATAGCCAGTCCTAAGCCTGATAACAATGTGAAACAATGACATGTGAGTATATACAGTTCATTCTAAATAGCATATAAGAAAACAGGTTTATTATAAATAATTATTACGATCCTGTCAACTACTATTAACAGAACCATAAACTCAGGAGGTATAATGGTTATACTGTCAGCCATTATTGGAATCAGTAAGTTAGGGTGGCCATTTCATTTTGGAAATACTATACCATTATTTTTATTTTTACCATTAGCTTTAGATTGAATAGTATTTAAATTATTTTTCTGCAGAATCAATGGTAGAAATGAATTTAAAATTTGCCAAATTTTAACAGGGCCTATAAAAACATATTAAATCTAGTTCAAAACATAAGTACGTCCTAAGTCTAATTATTAATAAGCTGCAATGGTTCAGTCATGGAATTAATGATATAATTATACAAATTAATTATTTATTTATTTTACTTAGTAAATATTAACATAAATAATATACATAGGTAGTTTAAATATAAATATTTTCAATACAACAATGGATGTGTTAGCAGTCGTAACTGTTCAGTACACTTAAATAACTTATAGTATAGTGTTTTTTAACTGATTTATCACGGTACGCAAGCGTGTAAGCAGTTAATCGTAAATATGTCGGTAAATAGCAAAATATCATAATTTATCAGAAATAATGATAATATGTTCGCATCGCCTAGATGGCAAATAGAATTTAGATAACGTAAATGTTTATGTTTCTCCGGTAATTTATGAAAGCCACGTGGCCGGCGTGACATTTCGGTAGGTCGTATTATTCCTGTAGCTACTTATTTTAAGACTTGGAGCTGGGTTGACTCCTAAGCTGACTCCTAAGGAAAAAAGAATTGTTCTTAGAACCAGAATTACAGGTTTGTATTTTGACGAGTAGAGTGATTGATTATATTTATTGAAGAAATCAACCATTTCTTAATAACATTTTAGATCAGTTTAGTTTCAAGTGATTGTAAGACGATATGCACAAAAAAGTCTGTCTGTTTGTCTTTCTGTCTCTTTGTCTGTCCATTTTTCCAAGATTGACGTAAAACGGCTGGATATATCCTCCTAATTTGGCACAATAACAACACAAAACCCGGATTCGAACAACAGAATATACTATTTGGCACCTACTGGTGTTTAAAAATTTTGGCTTTTTCACTTAATTATTTGATATTTAAAAAATTTCGTCCTAGAGGTAATTTAGGGGCGGGAGGTTCTTAATATTGACTTAACAGCAAAAACTAAAATATCAAAAACTGTTAAAAATAGTAAAACAAATCCTTTTTATTTTATTAATTTTTTCATTTAGATAAATATTTAGTTTTGCGGAGACAGTAACTGAAAAAATTATTTATGTGTATCACTTATTATGGATATAGCAACACAATCTTTTAACAAAAGTTATTTAATATTAAAAATAATCAGCTGTGGCCACCACAGGACTGACCGCCATCACAAAGTACTTGTTTAAGTTATGCTGCTTTATCAAAAAATGTCCCAAATAAAAGTTGTTAGTTATTGCTTTTATAGCAACTTTTGTTAAATAAATTTTTTCGAAATATGTCTGTTTAAGTCACGAAATATGTCGTGACTTAAACCGACACGAGTAAACTCCCATTTCTAGTTAACCGATTTTTACCAAAAGTTGATCAACTCGTGCCATTCAAGTTTCATAAAAATCCTTTTAGACGAATTTGCTCTGTACGTGTACACGGACCGACAGACAGACAGACCGACAGACATCATGTTAAAAATAGTCAAAACGTTATGTAGGGACCTCAATTCGTGGAGATCCATCTAAATCTCGAAATGTCAAAATCGGTATGGTCACAATACCTTTATATATGTTCGCGGTCGGTAAAAAACATATTTGTTCTATAATTTTCAATTGGAAGCATATTTGAGGGCTATGGGAGGCACTACCTAATAAAATTGAAATGTTTCTTTTTATTTCTATTACAGTAAAAACATACATATCAAAAAACGTACGATGTACGGGAACCAGTGGCGAATTAAGTTGCTTGGGGGTCCTGAGCGGTAAAATTAAAATGGGTTCTCTATTATTTTAAATAGAATGGAAATATTTGTATATAGGCTTCGGTAGGCCCCCCGGCTTCGTGGGCCCCGGGCGGCCGCCCAGTCCGCCCACCGCTTAATTCGCCTCTGACGGGAACCTCAGCAAGTTTTAAAATAAAAAAATTTCTTAGTATTTTGGCTTTTGTAGCTTTAATATGCATAGTATAGATCAGTGTTACTATTTTTAAATATTTGTCTGTTTGTCCAAGCAAAACTAGAAAACTACTGGTCGGATTTGATTAAATTTTATATATATGGTTATGATATTGTCATCTTCATGATAGGATACTTTTTACGGGCGTTTAAAATTGTCAGGTTATTAAAGTTGTTCTTTGATTTATTTTGAAATAGGAGAGGCAGACGATACAGTGGATAGGACATGTTATGAGGATGAGGGAGGACGGAAAGATCAGGAAGATTTGGGAAGGAAAATTGAATAACCGCCGACCAGTGGGAAGACTTCGCAAGAGATGGAGAAAGCAGTTAACTAAAGATCTAACAAGTATTGGTATACAGGGCACAGGGCAAGACCTGACAATGAACAGCTCAAGTGAGGCCAAAAGTCAACCTAACTGATAGTGCCTAAAGAAGAAGCAGAATTTATTTTGGGGGCCTGGTAAGATCTCTTCGACGCCCCTGCGCAAACGGTACTGGCTCTTTTGAAAAATACACGAATAAAACTTCAATAGTTTATTTACACTAGATCCGTAGCACAAGCATAGCGCATGAAATTTACAAAAAAATGTTTATGAAGATTCTTCATAAACCCGTTCCAGACGGTTAACACATTGATCGCCAACGAATTTTAAGCAAGATTATTAGAAACTGGTTCATTGTTTTTAAGTTTTGTAGGTTAGGATAAGGTTTTTTTTTGGTGTATTTTTAAAAATTAGAGGTTTTTTGATGTGCGATCACCAGTCTTCGTTACGGAAAATTAAGGAAAATTATATATTACATTGCGCCAGACTATCATCTTGCCAGTTACTTATCACACTCAAACAAACATGAGCGATTGTGCGGACAGTTATTTTTCGCGCGTTTTATCGTTAGTACTTTTGATTCGAATTTCTTTGCCGGTCACCCCCATGGCAATGAATGTGTTAAGGTGGTCCTGAATTTATTGAAAAAATAAGAATCTATTATATAACGTTTACATACAAGTTTTACTAAACATTTCAATACGACATTTGATTGTAGGCTATCGAGAAGCTTGTGTTAATTTTTACTTTATATTTATAAAATGTGTTTTTAAGTACATGAAAGCAAGAGAAACTAAGGATCTACTTAAAACCACGCCGCGATCGACATGTTAGGTAGCCCGGAGATTATGTTATGGACCTGTATAAACCAGGCTTAATAAAAAGAATATAATTATTATTAATGTCAATCTTTACGTATATTATGATGTTAGCAAAAAAAAAAAAAAAAATAGGAAATAATTGTGTTACAAAAAGGAGTTACTAAAAACACTGACTATTCTGATAACTGCTGGTAGCATATGGAACAGTGATAAATTATGTTTAAGTGCTAATAACAACGATATTAACTGCTGACATTCGTTTAACGCATCCATTGTTTTTGTTCTAAGGAGCAAAAAATAAATTATGAATTTGTAATGTTATTGCAAGATAAATCAGATAAAGTTACATTAATATTGTTTAACATAGTTTAGATTTTCTTACAGCAATAACAATAATTAATTTTATAGTTGAAATGACACTGTTTAAGTAAGATGAATATTTGCATTGTTTTCTGTTGATGTTTGTACTATAGCTTGTTCTAATTATATAAGTTCGTTTCAAATAATTTAAATGCTCCTAAAGTGAAATAAATATTAATTAATACAAAGGCAAGTATTTTCCATATTGTTCTTCATCCAGTTTAGGTATCTACTGACCCTGGTGTATACGCCAGGATATCCTGGTCTGCCACAGCCAACTCCCCATGACACGATTCCTGTAAAATAATAATTAAAAATAAGTAAATAATAATAATATAAATAAGTAAGAAGTTTATTTAAAATTTTTAATAAATAATAATTTCTCGACCTCCGCGATTATTTATAAAATCGTAACAGTTCGCCCGGTCCTGTACCTCCTTTATAACTCAATTTTAGGGTTTTTCAGGTATGACAAAAAAAAAAAAAAAAAAAACATTATACCGTCCATCATGTATCTGTTTGTCTGTCTGTTCCATGGAAATTGTGACTAAATGGTTAGACTTATAAATTTGAAACTTAGTACGCTTATACAACTCTTTGACTCACATTTAGAAAAACTACTTAAAAAAATCCGCTGTGTCGCCACAGGACCGACCGCCATCACAAAGTACTTGTATAAAATACATTCTAGCAGCAGAGTAGAAATAACTTGGCCTAATATTTTTTAACAGAGATATTATTTATCATGACCATGGAAACGTTTTATCAAAAAACGTCTCAAATAAAAGTTGTATGTAATTGCTTTTATAGCAACTTTTGATAAATAAATTTTATCGAAATATTTTTGTTGTTGAATATTCGCAAAAATCTTAAAATCGACACGAGTAAACTCCCATTTCTAGTCAACCGATTTTTACCAAAAGTTGACCGACTCGTGCAATTGATGTCAAAAGATTAAATATAAAGTTTCATAAAAATCCTTTTAGCCGAATTTGCTCTGCACGTGTACACAGACAGACAGACGGACGCACGGACGGACGGACAGACAGACAGACAGACAGACAGACATCATGCTAAAAATAGTCAAAATGTTATGTAGGGTCCTCAATTTGTTGAGATCCATCGAAATCTCGAAATGTCAAAATCGGTATGATCACAATACCACCCTTATATATGTTGGCTGTCGGTAAAAACACATTTGGGAAAAATATAAGCAAATATGCAGTCAAAAACTACATATTTTTTAGAAATTTTGTGTGAGGTATCAAAAAAAAAATGTTATTTGGTTGTGATTTTCAATTTTTTTAATTTAAATTAGCAGAAAATAAGGATCATTTTCGATATATTATAATTTTTTATTTCCGAAAAAGTAAGAATGCTTCGCAGACGAAAAAATAGTTTTCTGAAAAAATTTCGTAAAAATATTTTTAATCTCAGTGAAGTACCACGTTCTGGGTGACTGGCTAAGACTGATGACGACGAAATATTGGCGCTAATTGAAAGTGATCGGCATCGAACGATTCGAGAGATGTCAAGACGATTACGCCAACTTGAAATTGTTAGGAAGACCGATGTGTGGGTGTCACATGAATTGGAAAGAAGAAAAAGCCAGACTGAGTTTCTGCTTGCGATTCTCTAGTGAAGCGCAACATAATCAATCCATTTTTAAAGCAGATGGTTACAAAAATGGAATGACAGCTTGAATGAGAGGTTTTGATTCATCCACCATACTCTCCCGACCTTGCATCTTCCGACTACCATTTATTTAGATGGCTTCAAAACAGCTTAGATGGTAAAAACTTTACTTCCTCACCTAATGTTAAAAATATCTATATATATATATATAAAAAATGTTGAAATATCACCTAAATCAGTTCTTTGACTAAAGCCCTGAGAAATTATACGAGCGCGAAATTATGCAACTACCGAAGAGATGGAGAAAGGTCATCGAACAGAACGGCATATACCATATTGATTAAATGTAACTTTTAGTAAATAAAATGTATCTTCGATTTTTGTCAAAAAAACGGGACGAATTTTTGCATCAACCCAATTTATATGAATGAAAACAATCTCAAGTACAGTGTTTTAACAAATTCTCTCTATTTTGTTCTATAGTGCGTTAAGATAATTGGCGACAAGAGTTTATGATGTTTTTAATCTCCTGCAGGACCGTTTTTCTTCTCCAGGTAATAGGGGCGACCTCTTTTATGTTTTCTTTATGATTCCACTTAAGAATCATACTTATAATGTTTGATCCTTTAACAAAATATGGCAAAGTTAGTTTAATTTTCGAGGTTAAATTTCTACACACATCTCCAAGATTAGTTTCAAATATCGACGTTAGAAAGTGTCTTTGCATTCTATATTTCGTATATTCACTATATACTTATTACCTGTTAAGAATGCACAATATATTTCAATTAGTGTTAACAATTTCACAACGTATTTACATCATAAGTTCCCTCATTGTTAACTATCTACAAATAGCAAGAACCAAGAACAAAAGTAATACCTAGTGCTACAAGTTGAATAATTTCATTATGTATATGGCGTGTGAAAAGCCGGAAATTGTTTTATACAAAGTGCATGTTTTACGGATGCAAGAAGGTATCATCAGATGCAAATTGTAAATTTTAATGAGTTTATTATCCTACATGCACTACTGAGAAGATCATAAACTGATAACGGTTTTAATGCACGACAAGACCATAGATAAAGTCTCAATTACAAACATTATCCTAGTATACTTAAGGATTTTTAGAGTAGTTTATATTATACAGGGTGTTTTTGGGAACTGTTTAAACATTGCTAATTTATTTATTATAAGAGATACGAAGGAGATTAAAAAAGATAAGTGTTCTTCGCTACAAATAGGAATATTAAATAAAACAAATTGAGCCCAACACTGTTCAACCTATACGTGGCTGATTTGGAAGAAACAATGAGGAAGGGGCAAGACGGAGAAGTGGGTACGCTGATGATATGACATTGATGGCGCAGAAGGAACAAGAACTGAAGATGATGATGGACCGAGCGGACAAGTACTTTAAATGAAAGAAATTAGAGGCAAACAGAGACAAAACGAAGATGATGGTGTTCGGAAAAGGGGAAGGCAGGAGAAAGAAAGTAAGATAGGAATGGTTAGGAAGAGAAATCGAAGGAGTGAAGAGTATAAAGTATCTGGGATACGTGCTAACGAGGAACAACAGGGGAAAGCAACACGTTAAGGAAAGAGTGAAAAAAGCAAGGATGGTTATGGGAAAGATATGGAGCAGAGGAAGTTTAATAACAATATCAAGTGGAGGATGAAGATATTCGATGCAATAGTGAAGAGTATTCTTATGTACGCAGTGGAGATTTGAGGCTGGACGGAATGGGCGATGATGGAAAGGGTACAAGAGGGCTACATGAGACGGACATTGGGGGTAGACAGAACGACACCAGTATACAGGGTGTTTGTTTGAAACGCCGCAACTCGAATAACTCCTTTATTTAGATACAAAAAACTCTTCAGAAAGAAAAGTTAAACTGGACAAAAGGGCCCATTTAAGGACTTTAATAAGAATTCTGCATCACTTCCGGTTTCAGCGGAAATTGTTTCAACTTTTTATCTAGCACAGGGAATCGCGGTACTTTAATTTTGTTTTTCCTTGAAAGTACCTATATTAAATCAGCTTTACAAGGATATAAAAATACTATACTTTAATTTTAACTATTTTAAAATGGCGACCATTTATTTACAATATAATAAATAACATAAAAAATCGTAGAAACTATATTATAAAAAAATATAATATTATGTAACTAGGAAAAACAATAAAACAAAATATGACTAAAATTAGTAATAAACTAAGGAAACTTTACAAATAGTCAGTATGACCGCCGTTGTTATCCACACATTTTCTCATTCGTAATAAAAACTCTTCCATTATATTTAGAACGGTATACTTGAATTTCCCTGATGGCTGTTCTTAGCCTATGTTCTAAGTCTTCTAACCTTTACCTTCAGGATACCTTTCTTGATAGGGTTTCTTCCCTAACAGAATTTATTTGACCTTCCCCGAATGTCAGAACCATATCTGAGAGATTTTAAGAGTTAAACGATTTGATGATATCACTTTTAATATCAAACTTGTACTTACAGGCAAGAAAATTTGCAGGTTTTACTTGGTTTTTTTATGTAACAAAATCATTTTCAAAGCTTGCTATGTTTAACTTTGTACGATTTATTTTATTTATTATTTTGTAAATAAATGGTCGCTCTTTTGAAATGGTTAAAATTAAAGTATGATATTTTGATATCCTTAGAAAGTTTATTTAATGTACTTTCAAGAAAAAAAAAAAAATGAGAATACCGATTCCCTACGCTATATAAAAGTTGAAACAATTTCTGTTGAAACCGGAAGTGATGCAGAATTCTTATTATAGTCCTTAAGTGGGCCCTTTTGTCTAGTTTAACTTTTTTCCTGAAAAATTTTTTCTATCTTGTAAAACAAAGGAGTTAAAAAATATAGGAATGCTGGGAACAGGAATGAAGAAACAGTGGCGGCGCTAGCGGAAGGTCGGGGGCCCGGGCCCTCCAGAAATTGCTCTGGTCCCCACTTGCCCTCCCCCCCCCCCCAGAATTGATTGGAGAAAAATTTATTTTAGAAGTGAGGACCTTTTGTTTTATGTCATCAATGATTTCAAATATTTCCTACCCCCCCCCCAAATTTTACTCAAAAATTTCCTGCTCCCCCCCAGATTTTAAGAGTTAACGCCCACTGTGAGGGAAGAACAAAAAAGCAAATTGTCGGTGTTAAAATAAAAGAAAAATATTATAACAAGTAGGCTGTCGTTGTCATGTAATGTTTTTATGTTTGACAAGTGAATAGTTTTTTATAAATGTATTAATATATGTGTCTATATTATGCTTAATAATTAAACTCTGTGATTGAATATTGAGCTAAATAAATAAAATTACAACAGTCGGCATGGAGAAAAGAGTACTTTTGGAGGTGTGGAATAGACATAAGACAAGCAGAGAGAAAGAGAAACGGAGGAATAGTTATGGTAGAAGAATTGAGAAGGGGGATAAGGATGTACTGGAATAGGAAAGAACAGTCATAACAGACAAATCGCTCAGGGTGAAAAAATATAAAGAGATAAGAGTGATAGGAATACCGAGATACTTGAAGGGGAAAAGAGAAAGAGTAAGCGGTAGAGTCAGGAGGATATCGAGGTTAAGATGCGGCAAAGCAGAGAGGAATAACAGGCACTGGGCAAAGCCAGCGAACTGGCTCTGTAGAATCTGCAAGGAAGAAGAAGAAACCTTGGAGCATTTAGCGAAGAGATGCAGAGAGATGGCAGTCTGGGAGGAAGAAATAAAGGAATTAATGAGTGCGGAAGGCAAGGGAGAAAGCTGGGCGAGAGAATTGGAGGCAAGAAGGAAGGAGATAGGAGAGGGAAGCCGGAAGGAGAATAGGAAGAATGAGAGGGACACTGGAAGAAGGGTCCCTAACGGTCTTAGATAAATATATGTATTTAAAAATAGAGATGAGGAGCTTTTTTGTTTTTCGTTTAGGTCATCACTTGTATATCAAAAGTAAGTACCTTTTTACCGATTCACGGTAAGTTCATCGAAAATCAATTCATCGAAAATGAATTCATCGAAAATCAATTCATCGAAAATAAATTCATCGAATGATCAATTCATCGAATGATCCGTTCATCGAAAAAAAATATTTTGTAAATATTTGAGAGGAATGCCGAGAGGATCGGAAAGCCAAAAAAGCAGTGGTCAATAAAAGTTGACAGACTACACTTATTAAATAACTATCATACTTGGTCTATTAATAATTTTAAAATTTTCCATTCAGAAAATATGCCAGGTAAAAGATACCTGTTGGATTATTTTGAAATCGAACAGGGCTCCTAAAATCAGAAAAACCCGGTTAATGGGATCATAAATGTACTTAATACACCCATTCTTAAAGGATTATAAAAATGGTATTTCCCCATCTGTTAAGTCTTAAGGGTTTTGTGTTATGTACATAGTTTTACTATTCATATTTACTATACCATACATGATTTGTTGATTTGTAGCATTGTTATGTTAGTGTGAGTTAGTTTTGTCATTAAACTAGATGATGGGTAGCTCGCTTCGCTCGGCTTCTTCTAACCAAACCCTTACTAACCTAACTTAACCTAAGATAGTGTTTTGACATTAAACTAGAAGATGGGTAGCTCGCTTCGCTCGGCTTCTTCTAACAAAACCCTTACTAACCAAACCTAACCTAAAATAGTGCTCTGTCCTTAAACTAGAAGATGGGTAACTCGCTCCGCTCGATTTTAAACTTTTACTAACTAAACCTAACCTAATTACCTTGTTTTTAGGCGCATAGTACTTTATTTTCCCCCATATTAGCCCAATTAAAATGCGTATCATTGTGTATGAATTTATAAAAATTATTTGCGTGCAATTGCCCATAACCTGTCTTATTAAACCTTAAAAACAAAACATTTATTTCTTTTATTATATAAGTTTTCTTATTATATTTCTTTATTAATATTCAAACACTATGTCACTTTATTTACCTTTTTTTAAACCATATAAAAAAATTTACGCAATTATTTCTTAGTCTGTCTAGTTTTATTGACCACTGCTCTTTTGACTTTCCGATCCCCTCGGCATTCCTTTCAAACATTTACAAAATATTTTTTTTCGATGAATTGATCATTCGATGAATTGATCATTCGATGAATTGATTTTCGATGAACTGATTTTCGATGAATTGATTTTCGATGAATAGATTTTCGATGAATTGATTTTCGATGAACTCGTCGGTTACCCTTTTTACCGACCGCCAACATATATAAGGGAAGTATTGTGATCATACCAATTTTGACGTTTCGAGATTTCGATGGATATCCACGAATTGAGGTCCCTACATAAAGTTTTGACTATTTTTAGCATGATGTCTGTCGGTCTGTCTGTCCGTCCGTCTGTCTGTCTGTCCGTCTCTCTGTCCGTCTATCTGTCCGTCTGTCCGTTTGTCCGTCTGTCTGTGTACACGAGCAGAGCAAATTGGGCTGAAAGGATTTTTATGAAACTTCATATTTAAGCTTCTGCCATCAATGGCACAAGTTGATCAACTTTTGGTAAAAATCGGTTGACTAAAAATGGGAGTTTACTCGTGTCGATTTTAAGATTTTTGCGAAAATATCACAACAGAAAAATATCTCGAAAAAATTTATTAAACAAAAGTTGCTATAAAAGCAATAACTAATAACTTTTATTTGAGAGGTTTTTTGATAAAACGAAAAATTTCGAATAATATCTGTCTCAATTTTTTCATATTTATATGTAACGTTTCCATGGTCATGATAAATAATATCTCTGTTAGAAAATATTAGGTCAAGTTATTTCTACTCTGCTGCTAGAATGTAATTTATATAAGTACTTTATGATGGCGGTCGGTCCTGTGGTGGCCACAGCTGATTTTTTTTATAGGTCATCACTTGTATTTCAGAGGTGAGGACCTTTGTTTTTAGATCATCACTTGTATTTCACAAGTGAGGACCTTTCTTGTCGTCTGTCTGTGTGTCTGTCTGTCTGTCTATCTGTCTGTCTGTCTGTCTGTCTGTCTATTCGGTAAAAATTGTAGCCAAACGGCTAAACCTAGAGAGTTGAAATTTGGCATGCTTATACAAGACTTTGACCCGCACATAGGAAAAATGCTAAAACATCTAAAAAACATATCCCCCTAAATATATAAACAAATACAAGGTGTCTCAAAAGAAATTTTATATTTAGTGGATCGATTAAAAAAAAAGTAAGCCGTATATAGAAAAAATGTTTATTAATTATTAAAATACACTTTTTGGGGATTTATTTCTTAAAAATAATATCGTCTAAATGTAGACCCTCGCATTCTAGGCACTCATTTAATCGAACAGTAAAACTACTTATGACGTCTCGGCAGGTGGACTCAGGGATGGCTGCCATTTCGTGACGGATATTTTCTTTCAAATGCGCCAGTGAAGTCGGTTTATTGGCGTAAACTTTAGATTTAAGATAACCCCATAGGAAAAAGTCCATAGGGGTTAAATCTGGACTGCGTGGGGGCCAATTTATGTCACCTCTCCGGGAGATCAATTGTCCTGAGAATTAAGCCTCTGACTGGCATCTTGGGGCTTTAATTCTTGCACCAATTGAATTTTGTAGGGGTGTAGCTTTAGGTCTTTGTGCATAATGCGATGTAATGATGATCTATGCACATTTAAAGCACTTGCGCGCTTCCGAATTGAAAGGTTCGGGTCGTCACGAACAAACTGATTAACATTCTCCACGTTTTCTACCGTTCTTGATGACCTAGGACGCCCGGATTTTGATTTATCCAGCGTTGTACCAGTTTCTTCAAACTTTTTAACCCAATGTCGAATGAGAGGAATGCTTGGCGCATCATTTAAGTGGTGAAAACCTCGAATACTGCAGAATTTTCTACGCGCTACAGTCGCCGAATCACCGTTTTTGTAAAACTCTCGCAGGCATAACGCGCGGTCTGCTCCCGAGAAACGCTCCATAGCGACTGAATTCCCAAGATCCCGGCTACCGATTGACATAACCCCCGCGCCCCTCGGATACGTTGCGTTCACGCAGTAAGCTAAATAAATATAAAATTTCTTTTGAGACACCTTGTATCTGCTCATCGAAAAAAAAATATATTTTTTTAAATTCTGAGTAGGGTAGTTAGTATCAAATGAAAGCCTTTAGTACGTGGATTAACGATCAAACTTTTATTTTTGCAAAATAAATTATTTGGACGCTTTTTTTGCCAAAATTGTGCAAAAACAAATTTGTCCCACACACTATAGCCCAGATGGTTTAAACTAAAAATCTGAAATTCTAAGTAATGTACATTTGTGTGAACCGGACTAGTACAACAGGAATTTTTAATCAGATTATGTTTTCGGAAAATAACGCATTTTTTGTGTTTTTCCTTGACCACATAAAATATTTAATAACTTATCTAACACAGTGAACCAGCATGCCCTGATAGTGTAATGGCTAGCATGCTCGCGTTCTAATTTGCAAACTAACGTTCGCTCCGCTCTCAAGGCAATTTTATTTTTTCTGTTTTTTTGCATTTTTAATTTTGTTTGAATTATTTTTTCAAAATTCTAATTATATTTGGGCAAATGCTGCATTTAATTTTTAAAGGCGTAAATTTAATAACCAGTGAAAATAGTTGAAATTGAATGCACGAAATTAGAGGCGCGGGGTTATGACTTAAAACAACCAATGGAAGCAATAGGCGCATTTTCAAAATCTTAATGAACCTTGCTATATACAAAAAAAAAAAAAAAAAATACTGCACATGTTTAGAAACCTAAATAATGGTATCAGACATTTAAATTAAAATTAAAAAAAACATAAAATTTGTTTTGCCATCCCAAATAATCATCATTAACTTACTAAATACCTGCGACATCCTAAAATGTGTGAAAATTCACACTTCACATCACTTTTTTTTAGGTCATCACTTGTATTTCAAAAGCGAGAAGAACTTTTTTTTAAATCATCACTTTTTTAGAAATGTGAATAATAATTTTATCATCCGCCCTCTCCAAATTCCTGGGTGCGCCACTGCTTTGAAGCATAATCACATAATCATATTATCAACATATTAAATTAAAAGTAACATTGACGACAAAAATAAGAGTAACAAAAGAAATTTATGTTGGTGAATAGAACTGAATAATGAAATATATAAAACAGTAGTATAACACCATGACATAGCCTATTGTTTCTATAGCATTGTGTTTGTGTTCCCACATGAACTATTTGTTACAATTCTATCGCCTTGACGTAGAACCTAGAACTTTGATACACGTGATTTTAAAAACCTTGAACAGTTTAGTGAGTCAATCAGTCGTATGAATAAAATGGAAGATAATGTTCATAAGTAGGAAGTAGAAGTAAAAGGATTTGCTTCAAGTAAAAGATTGTACCAGCATTTCCTTCTTATTATATGAATAATGATTACTTTTTACTCGCAAATCAATTCTTCTACCGGGATTGAAAGAGGATGTGTTTATGTTTAGAGCCCTGCGCGGATACGTTTTTCTGGATCCGCATCCGACCCGCATCCGCATAGACAGGATCCGCATCCGCATATCCATGATCCGCATCCTATGCGCATCCGCAGCTTTTGTAAATAATAAATCCGCATCCGCACAATCCGCATAGAATTTGCTGTCTGTTTGGAAATATCTAACATGTTTCGCCTTATTTGGCATATCGCTGTTTTAAAACAACTACTATTTTTTTAAAAATTTTATCTCCTTAATATTATTTGATCCAGAAATATGTTTTCTATCTAACGTCGTACTGAGATTATATATGTCGCAGGTAAATGATGAAAACAGAAAATTGATCAAATCCCTAAGGTAGATGATCAAATCACGGAAGATGTTAAAATTACAAATCTGTGGGGTGATTTCCGTAAAGAAAGTAAGTGATTTGATCAAATTCCTTAACTGTTTTAGTGAAAAGATGAATAATATTGTTTAGATATTAAAAGTATTTATTTAGTAAACCATGCATTATTAAATGTAGATTAGGTAATACAACAATAGTCATTGAAACACAAATTATTTATTCGAAACTAATTAACAAAAGAAATAGGTACTTAAGCTGATATTTTTAAAAACAAAAAGAATATTTATGGTGAAATTTTAAACATTTTTAGTGAATGTAATTAATAAATAATAATGCTCATTCATTTTTATTAAAACACGTTGTTGATTTGTGGCATTACGAGTTACAAATTACGTTACTTTTTTTACAGGCACATCTTTTTGTTTTACATTGTATTTTAGATCGTTCACAGGAACACTTCTTAAATCCTTGACCTCCAAAGAAGGATAATATTCCTGCAATCTCATGCAGACTTGGGTTAATTTGTGGAACTGTTTCGGTAAATGTTGTAGTAGCTATTTGAAGATTGTTTCTAGGTAGCCAATCTTTTATAATCTTTTACAATTCGGTATAAATTATTTTTTATATCTAATACGATCCTCACAATGTTATTTCCATCTAATGAGCCTCTATCTACCTTAGGTACATCAACCAAAACTGTGGAATCCAAGAACATGTCTTTAATTTTCTTCAAAGAAACTTCTTTCATTTTTTCAGCTGATCTTTTCAGGTATTTTGTACCATTTTCCCTTTGATCTTTAATACTCTCTTCTTTTTGGCATAAATAGCATAGAATTTTCGATCCATATCTATCTTCTCCTAATGTATTCCCACATATTGCGTGCACCGGATTTTTGAATTTCATCTTTTCATTAAAACAGTTAAGGGATTTGATCAAATCACTTACTTTCTTTAGGGAAATCACCCCACAGAGTTGTAATTTTAACATCTTCCGTGAATTGATCATCTACCTTAGGTAGGGTTACCATACGTCCCGGTTTTAAGAACTTGTCCCGGCGTCCCGGCCGGTTGTTAAAAATGTCCCGGTTTTTCCATATTTTATATATATGCATGCATGGAACGATGTTGAAAAAACTATGCAATTACTTAATTCCAAATTTACGACCAAAACACCGATCATTAATTGTGATACTCTATTTGACGAAGTTGTATATGCTAAACAGTTTTATAACGACACTGACCGCAATAATTTGTGGCGGGAAAAGGGTACAAGTAGCGAGCAGAAATGGGTACAATTGTTTAAAAAATTTCAGTTTTTTCAATTGAAATTATTTTCATAAATGAAGAATATATGGTCACCTGAAAGAAATCGTTTACTTGAATGTAACGTCGGTGCATTATTATTTTATAAAACTAACATAGATTTAAAATGTTCTGAATTTTATGATTATATTAAAAATGATAAAAACTTTTAAAAAAAAGTACAACCTGCCGATAAATATTCTTATACAAATAAATAATATACACAGTGCAACTATGTAAGTCAAAATTTATAATTTTATAATATGTATTTTTGTGATTTTTTGACATACGTTTAATTTTGTAATTCTCAAGATTTAATATTAATCATTTGTAATAGAAATATATTGATAAATATATCAATCAATAAAGTATAAAAAATGGGAGAAAAAATATTTGGAGGGGAGTCCCAGTTTGGCGCACAAAAAATATGGTAACCCTAACCTTAGGGATTTGATCAAACATATAAATTAAAAAATATAGATGAAAATTACAAATATTCTTAAAGTCGAATTTAACCAAGTTTATATAAAATATAAAACTTTAAACAGCAATATCTCAGAAACTTAGTTTTTTAAGGTATCTCAATATTATTTTAGAGCAGCGATATTTAGAAATAATTAAACAGATTAATTTATCACATTTATAATTTATGACCAATAAATAACAAGAAAAGTCCTATAAGATCAGCAAATTTAAAAAAATAAGTTCTTAATAATAAAACTAAATTCTTAAATTCATCCTATTATTAAAAGATTCAAGAATTTTAAGATATTTTTATTTTTTTAAGTTTGATATGAGCTTCTATGTTTTTAAATGTGGCAAATTACCATGGTTAATTTTTACTAATATTTCCAAAAATACAAAATAAGTCGATACATAATTATTTTTAAATTAATAAACGCAATAAATCCAAAGAAATTGTTGCATCTACGACTGTATCTGTAACTCTGTAACACTACTATATTTAACTATTTAAGTAAGCGTAAAGTAGGTCTTTATGGGAAGAGTAAAAAAGTGCCGTAACGTATTATTATTTCACTCTTGCCATAAGCACAATACAAATGCCAGCGATACATTTTTGGGGTTCTAAACGCGTCTTCCGTAGGAAGAGGCGTCCAACCGAAGATTTTATGTTCACGCGGATATTGCGGATAAGCGGATATCATATATAATCAGAATCCGATCCGCATCCGCACGATATAAATAATAATTTATCCGCATCCGCAGAAAAATGCCGGATATCCGCGGATTTGCAGGGCTCTATTTATGTTGAGACCTGATAAATCAGACTGCTTCTCTTCGCAATCAGGTTCAAAATAATCTATTAACACTACTAACAATGTATTAGTGTAGTACTGAGTTCGTTATTTGACATTTCAACTTATTTTTATTGGTGACTAGCTGACGTGTTCCTAGGTACTTCGTACGGTTTTTCTTAAGTACATTTTTATAGATAAGTTCTTATGATAAAGGAGATATTTCAAGAGTATGGGTACCGCTCCGCATGCCCCCCAAACATAAGTCTTATTAAAAACTACATCGAATGGAAAAGAATCGGTTCTTCATTCTAAACCACTTGTTTCAGTGGCCAATTTCCCGATGGGCCGGTCTGAATAAGACTAATTTTTGAATTAACGGGGAAGGTTCTTGATACAATGAGATCGGCTCTTGACTTTTTAAATACGCATCTGACCACATCGCTAAACCTCTAGAACAGTGTTTCCCAAAGTGGGTTCCACGAAATAATTTTGGGGTTCCGCGAGACAAGTTGTGATGTCCAATTTATTTAAGTTTTCCAGAGTAAAGGAAACGCTGGCCATAGTCTCGCACCCAAGATTTTTCCCCATTGTAGAGCAAAAATAAACAATGAAAAGTTGTTTAAAATTAGTTTTTATTTTTAAAAAGTCTAAATTTTATATTTGGAAAATAAAATATGATGTTACCGTCACCGATTAATCAAGTGACATATAGTATAAAAATTTCCCGTCGGGATGTTTTTAATACTATAAACAGTAATATAAATTCAGAGTGGGTAAAATAATGGACCGCTTCATGTATTTATAAAGGAAGACAATACGCAGCTATTGAAAAAACACCATTAAAAAAACCTTGGTTCTACAAAATTGCAGCAGAACGCAAACTAATTACAACCATATGCAGATTGAGATCTGGACATGCTGGTCATCCAGCTCATCTCCATAGAATTGATGTACTTTCATCGCCTTTCTAATAAATCGACTGGTAGCCTGGACCATATATTTTTTCAATGCTTGACATACGCGCGACACAGACTAACTTTTTTACAGTTCTAAAAAAAAAACTCCAACCAAATTATTCGACAGATTAAACGATAAAAAAATATATAAAAAATAAGTTTCAAATATAATCTTATAATTTATAATTTATTTTTGTTATATATACAGTGGTACCTCGGTTTTCGTTGACTTCGGTTAACGTTGGTTTCGGTTTTCGTCGATTTTTCGCGAAGAAAATTGTCTCGGTTTTCGTCGGTTGCATCGGATTTCGTCGATGTACCGCGACCTACGCGCTACGCAGTGTTGCGTTGTTTCGCGTTGCGTTGTTTCTCGTTGTGTGAACATCTAGCCCGCCCGTCTAGCCAAACAATTCCATTGCTTTCCAGTGTTAGTGTTTTTGTACTTTTTTGATTCATATGAAAATAATTGCCTCGGTTTTCGTCGGATTTCAACGATTGTTTTCGGACGGATTATCGACGAAAACCGAGGTACCCGAGATATCCTTGTTATAAAATTTATAATTATTACATATGTTCTATAAATGTATATTGAAGCTGGCTAATATAGCATCTTATGCCGATGGCCAATAATAAATGAATAAAAAAAAAATATTATCGTCAAAATTCAGATAGCCATGAAAATAAAACATAAAACAAAATGGTAATGTAGTAGACGGCGGCCCTGCTCATAATAAAATGATAGTCAGACAATATCTTGACGAAGTATTTCCCGATACATGGATTGGATCTACCCACAAACGATTTTCTTTTTTTACAATGATTGTATATTTGATCTATAAATAAATAAATAAATATTATCTGTCTCATTTTGTAATACGTAACTAACAGATTATGTTCATTTTTTATGTTGACAATACATTTATAATATTATCATAGTATTGGTTCACACGGATACGCCAAAGTCTGTTTACACCACAACAGTCACCAAAGTAACCAGATCTAGTTTCGTATTACAAATTGAGACGGATTATAAATAAATAAATAAATAAATAAATAAATAAATAAATAAATAAATAAATAAATAAATAAATAAATAAATAAATAAATAAATAAATGTTCTAAGATATCATGTTATCAACTAGCCAATGTTCAGCGTTCTTTTTATGATAGATTCGGTTATTGTTTGGCAGGGAATGGACATTTTTGAACATTTAATGTAAATTTCATTGTAACTTTATTTCGGTAGTATCAGTACAATAAAATAATCTTTTGCCTCAATTTGTGTGATTTATTTATTTTTAGCTGCAAATAAACTTTTACTTTTTGTGCTCAGTTGATTTTGACTGTAGAACTACATTAAAATTTTGTTTTATATTTTATTTCCACGGTTGTTCGACCCCAGCCAACTACAGTGCCTTCCTTCCCTGCTGGATCATATTCTGGAATACATAATTTAAATTATAATTCATTTCAATTAGGAATGCAGTGTGCGAGAGGGATAGGCGCTGTTTCATTTTGTTTCTGATTTGTTTAGATTTGATTTATTTATAACAGTATCCTACAACAAGAAGTCAAACTCATTTAAGTCGCGGGATAGTTTTCACACAAAATAATAAGTAGTGAAGGAACTTCAAATATCCCGAAGGGCTCCATAAATAATATTTTCCTAATATCTAGTATTACAGATATTCTATGGCATCATATTAAGACTTTTTAAATAAAAGCTAATTTTAAACAATTTTTTATATTTGCATTTTTGCTCTAAAATGTACAGGAGAGCCAATTTCCTCACTTATCTAAAATCCCATGTTAAAGTGCTATGTGCAGCATTTCGTTGCACATACGGTGTATTTGCTGTTAAGTAAATAATAAGTGAGATATTTCAAGTGAATAGGTAACACTACGAATGCCCCGCCCCCTTCCAATATTCATCTTATTGAATATAAAAGAAATGTCAGTTCATTTTAAACAAATTTTCTTAAAACTATTATTATTTATTTATTTGCATATTACTCGTACGTACGTGTACATCAGTATTCGAAGTATACTTTATTTTTTAAATAGCGTCCGATCAAGGCCATTTATGAATTGTATGCAGCAAGAGTTGCCGTGGCTCCATGGTAAGACGGTTGCCTACGGAGCACAGGGACGCTGGTTCGATACCTCCCACCTCTTTCGGATTTTCATCTTCCAATATTGTGCAGTCAGCTCTGGGGTTGACTCAGACTCAAATATTTAATACTTATAAATGAGTACCTGTTCACACAGGGATAATAGGTCGAACTTACACTGACCACATGGCTTTCATATCTATGACCGGTGGCCTAGAAACGGAGAACTTACCTTCTCTGCCCCTTATACGCCTATCTATGCGTTGGGAACCTATTATTATTATTAAGAGTTGAGCCACACCTATCAAGTTTCACGCCATTGGTTCATATAATAATAACGCTATAAAATAACGCCAGAATCTAAAACAAACTCATACACAGCGAATTCTCACAAACAGGAACAATGAATATGCACGTTTGTCGTAGCTGTTTAAATAACGAACTAAACTGATAAAAACGCTTTTAATTTTTTTACAAGCTGCCATAATATTAATATGTTACGTGGCCTAGATCGGACGCCTTTTAAAAATTTAAATATACAGGGGCATATTTTTCACTAGGCGCATGAGGCGCATGCTGGGGGCCTACCAGGGCCCATCAGGGGGCGTCTCTCAGAGAAGTTGCGCCTTGGGCCTCCGAGTGGATAAATACGCTCCTGGAAATACGTTAGTATTTTCTTACATGTAGGTCAAAAAGCTGTATATGCATCATACCAAGTTCTAATTCTCCGAGTCGGATAGACAGGCAGACAGACTTGGTTATACATACCTTTATAACGAGGAAATAGTACCGGTCAAAATATCGCGATAATCACATGACTTTAATATAGTGCTGGAAGTTTAGAAACAGAGATCTTATCTTGTCTAATCCTTCTTTATTTTGTGCCGCCCTAGGAATAATAGAGTTTTTTAAATACTTACCGACAATTTCAAATTTGTCACCGGTATTAATAAGAAGAGGTCCTCCACTGTCCCCTTGGCAAGAGTCCTGAAGTCCTTTACCAGCGCACATCATGAACGGTGTGATTCTGGAGGCTCTGTACTTCATAGCTCTGCACTGAGCCAAGCTCCATATCGGTACTTGCACTTCTTGAACAATGCCAGGAAGCATTCCTCCTTCACTTGTTCGACCCCAGCCAACTACAGTGCCTTCCTTCCCTGCTGGATCATATTCTGGAATACATAATTTAAATTATAATTCATTTCAATTAGGAATGCAGTGTGCGAGAGGGATAGGCGCTGTTTCATTTTGTTTCTGATTTGTTTAGATTTGATTTATTTATAACAGTATCCTACAACAAGAAGTCAAACTCATTTAAGTCGCGGGATAGTTTTCACACAAAATAATAAGTAGTGAAGGAACTTCAAATATCCCGAAGGGCTCCATAAATATTTTTGATAGCGGCGACCGAAATCTACGAAAATCACTACGAGGTGACACTCGAATTATGGGTCCAGTGCTTTCGGGATTGATTTCACTGGATGGAAATGTGCATTGAAGACAACGGTGAATATTTTGAAAAACAATAAAAATATCTAAATAAACCATTTTTGTTGTTTTCCTCGTTATATACAAAACCTAAGTAGCAACTCTCGTACACAAAATGGAAGATACAAGATTATCGAAACATGTTTTATTATGGACGGCAAGACGGGGGAGAAAAATACAAAGGCCAGAAAGCTGTATAGAAGATATTAAAGAAAATATTAATTAGAGAGGAAAGCGAAGAGAAATGTCAGAATAAGCCTGCCACACACGAAGAAACTTGTTTTCAGACATGTACGATATGTGCGTACATCAACGCGTGTACCTCAACGCGCGTACATCAATGCACGTACTTCAACACACGTACATCAACGTGCGTACGTTAATGAGCGTACATCAATGCGCGTATATCAACGCGCGTACGTTAACGAGCATACATCAATTCGCGAACATCGACTTGCGTACATCAACGCGCGTACGTTAACAAGTGGACATCAATGCGTATACTTCAACGCGCGTAAATCAACGCGCATACATCAACGCGCATACATCAACGCGCATACATCAACGCGCATACATCAACGTACGTACATCAACGCGCATAGAACAATTCTCGTACATCAACTTGCGTACATCAACTCGCGTACATTAACGCGCGTACATCAACGGGCATCGAGTAAAAAGAAACAGGTTATTTAAGATTTGTAATAATAGAAAAAATGGGTGAAAGAATGTCTTTTGAAGTGACATCAGTATTCGCATATTAATCTGGTAGAATACTAAAAGAACTTTGACTGTAACGTAATGATTGGATCAATAATCTCAGAATAGATGAAGAATGTTACTTAGAGCTTCTTCTAACCCTAGTAATATTATAGTTGATAGTTAATGGGATTCGGACCAGTCAGAAAATAAAACAAAATTTATTAAATCCACTTACGTTCCGATTTAATTTAAATCTTCATCAGAGTTTAGTTAATAGATGACCGGACAATATGATGTGTTTTTTATTAATTTTAAATTGTTATTTTATATCGTGATTATTAACTAAGCTCTGATGAAGATTTAAATTAAATCGAAACGTAAGCGAAGTAAATAAATTTTGTTTTATTTTCTGACTGGTCTGACTAGCTCAAAATTTCCTTACTTTTTTCCCTAGTACTAGAAACCGACTACTACTACACTGTAGTATTAGCCTGTAGTAACTACAGGCAACAAATCAAAAACTGATTTGTTGCAACAACAAAACCAGTCACAAAGAATTGATTTTTTTTTTCATTTTAATGGAAATTGATATGTAATAGTATACAAAATGCGTATTTATAGTGTAAATGGTCCTTCTCACTCCTTCTCCATTTCTTTGCATTTTCTTCATTTAGTTGAAAATATTTTTTTTTTTATCTTTTAATCTGGGAACAGATAAATTGATTTGCTTTAATATATAATGAAAAATTGGGTTTCGATATTCGTACTTTTCAAAATACGAACCGCATTCAGGAACGAATTAAATTCGTACGTCGAAGTATCGTTGTAGATATAATTATATATTTGTTTACAGGTTTTCTGTCGGTCAATCGGCAGGTAAAAGGTTTGTTTGTTTGTCTGATTAGATCACATTAGAGCAAGTCTAGCAACATTTTAGCTGTTCGTTTGTGTAAGAATAGTTGATATAATAGTGTTCGTTTGTCCAGAGCAATTTACGCTAGATCACATCGAGCAAGCTTAACTTGCTTGATCTCAAGTGGTGGAGCAGGTAGAATAGAGCAGGAAATATAACCTCTAAATAAAGAAGTTTTTTGACAAGTGTTATTATATCCCTACAAAATACTTATCATTAAAAGTTTTTACGAAATATTCTAAATAATTATTACATTTTAGATGGATCAGGTTAGTGAACAAATAAAGAAGTAATCAGTCAACACAAAAAATATACTAGTCTTCTTTTTAGATAGTATTACCTATGAAATTGCAGTAGGAAATGTTCAGGTGGAGAATAACGCATTAATAAAAATAAAGGACAATATTTTTTCTTCGGCAAAGAGCCGTTCGTTTGTGAAGATCGGACAATACAACTCAAACTTGCTCTTGCAACACATGATCATGATCTACCTGCTCGACTTAAGCAATCTAGATCACACAAACGAACAAAGGCAGGCCTGGCGCGCACTGGCGTTTTTTCCCACGCGCGGTTATTTTACCGCTACCGCTGAACAACCGCAAAATATTTTGACGTGCGCGCATGAGCGTTAAAAAAACGTTAATATTCATTGGAAGTTGCAATTTTCAGCAAGAGTCGAGATGGATTGGCACCAAAAAGCTGCCATATGTGGTTTATTAATATGTTTGCGAAAGAAGCGACAAAACAAACTGTGGATTCATCCTTTGACGAGTCAAAGACTTTTAAAAGGACAATTTCACAAAACATATTATGATTTGTGTACGAGTTCTAGAAAATATTTTTAATATTTTCGGATGTCCAAAAGCTCATTTAATGAAGTACTGAATATGATACGACCCATATTACTTACAGCAATAGAACACTTCGATTACTAATAAAGAAATGCCGTGCGCGCACGGGCGTTTTTTCACCGCTTATACTCGGCGGCAATTTCACCGCAAAAATAGGACTCATACCATGTTATCAATATGCGCGCACGTGCGTTTGTTTCTGCGCAGCGTTTTTAAAAACGAAACTTGTCCGATTCACTGAGCGGTGCGGTAGCGGTAGATCAACCGCAGGTGTTTATCTGCAACATGTATAAACATGCAAGTGAGCGCACTAACGATAAATATACGGCATTTCTGTATTAGTAATCGAAGTGTTGAATGAAGTAGTTGTGAAAATTTTTCTCAGTTTCCACAAGCATATAATATTAGACCGCTTGCAGTTCAACAAAAGGAATCTGTCCCCGGTACTTCAACTGCTTCACAGTATTATTCACAATTTTCATCTTCACGGACGACTCAATCATCTACACGCACCACACCTATTATGTCTCCAGGAAGTGACAGCTCCAATAACGAAAATTTTCATATACTTTAATTATAATATATTATTTTAATAAATAAAAATTTGTGATTTTTCATAAACTGTATTTATAGTTTAGTACTTTATAATCTAATATTTTCAATATATAAAATTTAGTTTTTTTTTAAATATTGTACTACTTAATATAATAGTAATTCTTACTGAGGTAAGAATTAATATTTAGATGTTACTGCTTATCTTTCTTCCGGTGTAACTGCCAATCTCATATTTGTATCGGTGTAAGTAATATAGGGTCGTATCATATTCAGTACTTCATCAAATGAGCTTTTGGACATCAACTCGTACACAAATCATAATATATTTTGTGTAATTGTCCTTTTAAAAGTCTTTGACTCGTAAAAGGATGAACCCACAGTTTCTTTCATCGCTTCTTCCGCAAACATATTAATAAACCACATATGGCAGCTTTTTGTTGCCAATCCATCTCGACTCTTGCTGAAAACTGCAACTTCCAATAAATATTAACGTTTTTTTAACGCTCATGCGCGCACGTCAAAATATTTTGCGGTTGTTCAGCGGTAGCGGTAAAATAACCGCGCGTGGGAAAAAACGCCAGTGCGCGCCAGGCCTTAATGTCTCATGACTATACGCGCGTTTATGTACGCACGGGTATATTTTCAGGAGTTCCTAAAGACTTGTGCGGCTGATTATTATTAACGCACATACATATTTATCCAACAAACATGTTGAGACATGTACGCACCTTTATGTACGCCAGTACTTATCTTAAGACAAGTATCTTCGTATGTGGTAGGCCAGCGGTTCCCAAACTTTTTTGACCCCGACCCGGTACGAGGTTTAAAAATTTTTCGCGACCCACCTTATGAAAAAAAAAAAAACATTTATTTACAAAACAAATTTGATTTTAAAGCAGTAGCTTTATAGTAATAAAGAGTAATAAATAGTAATAAAGAGTATAGTATAGTAATAAAGAATATAAAGTCGGTTTACGATAACTATGAGATGACGTCACACTTAGTTAATTTAAGTACCAACGTTATGATATGTTTTAATCAACATCAATCCATAACTCGGTTAGTACATTTATTTATTTAATTTTGGTACATTTTTTCAATGTTGCCAGTTTGAAATTGGATTGTTCAATCGTTGGTGTTTAGAATTCAGTGAGGTTAAATTTAATTTTTTTTTAAATTTAATTGTAATAAAAATGCCCAAAGCTCTTAGTAGCCGTGTTCAAAGGATGGTTTTGTCTCTTATTAATTATTTTTAAAGTAATTTTAGCGTACTCGTGAAATTTACACTTGCAGCTAGCGGCAATAAACTGTTCGACTGGTAATAATATTGAAATATTCATTATTCGAAATAAAATTGTATCTAACATCTGAAATTCAAAAATTTCTATTCAAATAATAAAAAATTTTACTCTTTATCATTGCTTTCCGATATCATTTAGTGAGTTCAGGAAGCAAGCTCGGAGAGTTTGAGAAAAGGTCTAAACGCGTTTATTCGAGCGGTCTGGAATAAAACGGATGTTGAACAGTGTGACTCGGAACACTCCGCGTTTAATTCCCGAACCCGCTGTGTCAATGTGACACCAGGCGAAAAATTAAAGCAAATTGTATAAAAAATATTAAAAGAACACGACACGTTTCTAAAAACAAATATTTCTGATGATTATTATACATTGAAATTTAATTTTTTTTTAATACTAATAAATTTCGCGACAAATCGGTTAGAAAGAACTGCTCTGCATCATAATTTACATTAATTCCTTTCCTCCATAGCAAATATAGATTTTCAATATATTTTTAGAAGTTGTTCGATATAACTTTTTTTGACCGTTTACAAATTGGCAACAAGGTGAGTTTTTCAACTGTGACGTCATTTCATAGTTAAATGGACTTTAGTATAATAATAAAGAGCACAAATACACACTATTCTAGTGATTAACTAACGTAAAAAAAAAAAATATGTACAAAAAAATCTTTTTTGTGTTTTTACAATTTTTTCGCGAACCCGCACAAATTTTCTGCGACCCGGTGTCGGGTCGCGACCCTCAGTTTGGGAAACGCTGTGGTAGGCTATAGACAATAATGGCAACTGGACACTGAAATTTTAAAATAACGAAATTTGTAAATAATTTAAATAATACAACTGTATAAGTGAATCTGTGCTGGAATCTTACAATATTTGAGTTTTAAATCTAAACAATAGGTTATAAAGTAATGACTGGCATTTAATTTATTTTGAAATCATAGAAACAATAAAACTTTGCACATTAAATTTCATTGTTGCGATTTCAAAGCAATTATAAAATTCTCTTCAACTAAGAAGTATTCATTTTCTGGTTGTTTAACTAGTTTTTAACCCAAAAACAATTTATGTAAAATTATTCATAACTTGAAGTTTTAAGATAAAATGTAACATTATCCAGCAACAAAATTATACTGGTATTTAAAGTAATAACGACTAATATGAAGAGGAAACTAAGTATCTATTTTAATTATATGTAATTTACAGTCAAGTACCAAATCAAGCAAAACTAGAAGATACTTAAAATTTTATTATTGTTATTTTCTATTTTAAATTGAAATGAAATACGTCTTGAAAGATGTTAAGGCGTGAATATGAGTTATAAAAAGCAAGTAATTTTGCTCAATAAAACTAGAATACTTCTAATAATTATGCAGCTCTGTAATTGGCAATGTATTACTTCCTTCGACAAACGTTTTACTTATGTAACTCTTATATTATGTTGCTTGTAAGTTGTACCAATATTCTACGGCTCGTATGAAATTTCTGCCCTTTGTTTTTTAGAATCACCCTCTACCCTTTCTTAAAAGATTTTCGGAATTTCTCCACTCCCCCTGTCCTTAAATGATTTTCAGAATTTCTTCCCCCACGTTCTCAAATGATTTTCAAAATTTCGCCTACCCATCCTCTCTAATTTTTAAATATCTGGGTCCCAACTCAATCTTGCCTGTCAAACATATTTAGAATTCATATACACAATCAAGGTAGAATGACTACGATTTTTCTCAAAAATTCGATGTGTATTCCAAGGTGGTAAAAAAAATCTATGACCTAAGTTGACCATAATAACATTAAAAATGATTAAAAATATTTCGCTTTCAAATTATACTTCCAAGTACGATTGATAGTGAATAATTTTTTATTATATATATTTTTTTTATTAAACTCCAAGCTACAGATACTCAAGCATAGGTCGTTAAAAAAATAGTAGCTTTGGGTGACCCATTATAAATTATTACCATTGTTTTTTACTGAACTGTCTATTAATGTTCTATTTCCATTTTTGTTCGATTGTTATATATTCAATGTTAGCCAAATCCAAACAAACGAACTAAGCTAAGGCCGCCGGCCTAAATTCACTAACACATACACACTCGCCGCTGTTGCCCTTTCCAATTCATTTTATTACTTGCGTAGATAAATACATTAGAAATCGCATGTGGCAACACAGTGTATCGTGACACTACATTTAGTGTCCACAGCACTGTTTTCTAGATCTATATTTTAAAAATATAACACTTATATGAAAAATCTTTGAATTATAAATAATAAAAATAAATATATTTTAGATATATTAGCTAGTTTGATGCAATTTTAAAGTAAAATGAGATTTTAAATTCATATTTTCTTATTAAATTTTTTTAGGGGACTATGTCCCAGCACCTCCCTGTCTCTGCCGCCACTGCATATAGGTATTCAAGTTGTACCTAATTAGAAAACAAAAATTTACAGATCTTTTAATAAAGGTAGACCGGCAAGATAATTAAACATAAAATAGGTGGTGAAGAGGTATTAAATACATAAATCATTATAAATCTCTGGAAATGGAGAGGATCTGGCTGGATTTGTATAAAAATAATAATAATAATAATAATAATAATAATAATAATAATTAAAAATAATATGTAATTATACAGTCAAGTTACCCAAATCAGCAAAACTAGAAGATACTTTAAAATTTTATATTTTATTTTCTATTTTAA